>VWZW01006012.1:11777-128099 GCA_013397115.1 Edolisoma coerulescens | reverse complement strand
GGAGCCGGTGGCGGCGGGGCGGGGGAGCTGCGCGCCTGTGCAGTGCCGGGGGGCCGGGCCCAGCCCGCCGCGTTACACAACCGGCCGCCGCCACAGCTGAGTTTCACAAGTCCCGCCGCGGCTGTCCGCAGCCCGCGCCCCCCGTGCGCCCACCCCCGCGCCGCGCCGCGCTTCGCCGGCACTGCCTCCGCCCTGCCCGCGCTCATGCCATGTCACCGCCGGGCAGCGGGACCCCGCGGCGAGCGGTAACCCCTGTCGCCGGGGGGGCACCGCGCCGGGGCTGGGCATGGCACTGAGAGCGGCTCCGGGACGCGCATCTTCCTAGACGGTACGTACGGCCGCGGGGGCCGCGAACTCTGCCGGGGTGAGGGGTGCGGGAGGGGGGATCCCCGCACTTGCAGCCCGCGGAGAGCGGGGCAGCCCGGGAAAAGCCCCCGCTGCAGGGCCGGTACGCGGCACTCGCCGCTCCGCCCTGCCCTCGTCGGACACTGCCAGGTCGGTCCCAGGTAAGTTCTGAAAAGGAAAACTGACAGCCGCAAGTCCTCTGATTTTTTCCTTTAAAAATCCGTGTTCCGTCAGGACGGACACAGGACGCAGCGCAGGGTGTCCAGGGGGCTCTGGCTGTAGACGGCAGGCGGGAAGGGGACCCCGGGACAGGGATGCAGGAACGCGGCGCATCCCGAGGCCGGGCACCGACATCCCCGCCCCTCCGCGCCCACGGACCTCGGCGCATGGAGGGGCTCGGGAGTAGCCACGGGCTGAGCGCAGCTGAGAGCTGCGGTGATTTGGGTTTGGGGCAAACCGATTTTCTGGAGACTGAAATGGGTCTGATCGCAGTCTTCTCGTTCTGTCTTGAAGTTTCGTCGTTCAAGGAATGTGTTTGGCTGAAAACAGTGTGGAGAAAAACCTCCGAAATGAGTCTTGCACCTAAAGATAGCATCTGAAATCCAGGTTGAAAAGTCACTCTTCCCACCAGGGTTGTTGTGTCATTTGATTTTACAGAATGTTTACATTATAAGTGGGGAATTAAGAAAGCTTTGAAAGTCCCTCATATGTTTCAGCCATGGATTTGTGAATGATATCTCCACGCCTTAGTGGCAGAAATTGTGAAGTGATTGCTCTGGGTAGCTCGCACTGGAAGCACAGGTCGGAGCTGAGCCCTGTGTGATTCATCAGTGAGGTGTCACACGCACTTTGGAGAGCTCTAGTCCTTTGTGAAGTGCCACAGTCCCCGGAGGCAGGAGGCTCCTGAGCCATCGCAGAGCAGGTCCCTGCTCGGTGGATTTCGGAGAAGTCCAGCATGTCAGTCCCTTTTTGGGGACAGAACTGGCATCCAAGTGCCAACTACCCCTGACTCCTGAATGAAGTTGTCTCCTTCAGCAGGGGAGTGGCCCCGCAGATAAATGTCCCTGAAATCAAAGCTGTTAAAATGCCCCATGCCTTACCTGCCTGGGAGGGTGCAGGATCACCTGGGGAGGGCAGGGTTATTTCTTAGCTGAAGTTGATTTTGCTGTGTGCAGTGAAAGCTGTGGTGCTGATTTCGCTAGAGGGATGAGACGTTCCGGTGTAGACATGAGAATATGTTAGGAGTCACTTCCTTCATTTTTGAGCAGAATGCCGGTGCTCCCCTGTCCTTATTTTGCTGGATCACTGCTGGCTAATCCCTAGCTCTGGAAATGGGAATATACCTTAAAGAGACAGCTAGGTCTTCATGGGTTTGATATGTAGGGTTTCCAGTCCTCACAGATCTAACGGATGTTGTTTGAAGCAGCAGACAGTTTCAAGAGTGGGCAGTGTGAAGCCCTGGTACTGAATGTCTGACGACGTGGTGTTTTGGTTGGGAATTTGTGTAATTTTTATAAACGTCCTAGGCTGCAATCCCTCACCATAGTTATTCAGTCAGAAAAATACATTTGGATTTTGGGTTTTTTAGAAACTTTTTTTGTATCTAAAAAACAAAAACCCATAGATCATTCTCCTGTAATGTGCTAATCAGAGTAAGCCAGTGTGTCAGTGCTGCACCAGGGAGGACCAGAGCTCTGGCACTGATGTGCCAGAACAACAGCACTCAGGGCTCTGCGGCTGACAGAGCCCTGACAAACGCAGCAGGCACTAATGAGGAGAAGAGGCTCCAAGAGAAAGCCAAAAGTTGAAATTTGTGTGGAAGGGAGGCATTTGTATCTCTTGGGCTTAACATGTTTACTGCTGAATCCTTAGAATTATTCTGGAAAAGGTAATAGGAAAAATGCAAATGGCTTTAGGAGTGGTTGCTTGCTGTTCACTTATCCTGATCATTCCAAGCTGTGGATTACAGTTACTTGATTTAGAGGAAAAAGTAAAATTGGTTTGAATTTTTTTTTATAAACTGCAAACTTCAGTAAGATATGTGATGGTTCCTGGGTTTTAGCCACTGAGACTATATCTGTATTAAGTTATTTTTCTGGTTTAAGACATACATCAAGTACACAAAAATAGCTCGGAGTTAAAGATTAAAATTAGCAAATGAGTAGTTCATAATTAAAGTCTCATGATGGAGGAAGTGGCATTATATTGCAGAGATACTGATGTCAAATCCAACTTCTCATTAGTAGTATCAAAATATTGGTAGGATGTCTTTACAGTTTGGAGCCAGGGCTTGTCTATGCATAGAAGTTGCTTTGTGTTGTCCTAAATTACGCAACCTCCCAAGATTCACATCTAATGGTACAAAGGTTTGAATGCCAACATAGCCCATTCTTTCAAGACTGGAGAAATAAGCTATGTGCCTGTATCAGAACAACTGAATTCAGGCTTGTACTGGAACAGTTATGGATCCTAGTGAAATAATATGGCTTTAAACAGAACAGTAAAACTTAGAGAAACCAAAATTGTACAAACCAGTGTTTTCTGATATTATTGAAATGATAGACCTCTCCATCACTTCAGTTCCAAATCTCTGTTAGGGAAGTCCGGCAGGTACAACAACCATATTTATTTGTTAGGACCTGGATGACACCCTTCTTTCTTTCTCTGACAGCCCCCAGAGCGAGTCCTGGCTCAGCTGGGGCCACTGCTCAGTGTCCCGCTACAGCAGCAGCTCTGTGCCCGCCCGTGTGGCCCTGGTGATGGGCTTGCCTGGCTGCAGCTCCACCAGCTCTGTCCCATCCTCAGCCCCGCCTGAGGCCATTCGTTTTTTCCCTTGTTTCACTGCTACTTTTGGTGTGGCACAGTGTGACTTCTTGCTCTGTGGCCCATAAGCGGAAGGAGCAATGTCCCTGTAGAAAAGTCCTGCGAGACCCTATTTATTGTTACTCCAGTCTCACTTGAGCCCAGGTTTAAGGGAGGCTGAGGTGGTGGCAGTCCCCAACAAGCACTCTGTGCACAGCTGGGCTTGCTGGCTGCACATCTGCCCAGCCTCAGAATCACCAGATTTAGTCAAACCACAAAGGTGTGTGCAATTAATGAGAGACTTTGACCTACTTCATATTCCTTTATTGGCTTTGGCCTTGTCTATATGGGGAGATTACACCAATTTAGTTTAAGTCTGTTTTTAAAGTGATTTGATTAACCTGATGTGACCTTGTGTAAGGACATTCTTATTTTGGTCCGAATGAGCTTATTTGGGTTCAACCAAAACCTGCACTTAGTCAATTTGCACAGAACCGAAATTAGACATGCCTAAACTGGAAGGGGAACTGATGTCTCTAAATAATGACACAACTTTCTCATGAAAGCAGAACGTTCTGTAGAATCTGGAACAGAGTGTAATTACTGACAAATCTGCAGGAAAGTGAAAGCTATTCATAGCAAAGTTTTCAAAAAAATCCCAGAGAAAACAGGCAAAACTTAAATATCTTAGTGAGACAAATGAAGAGGTGCCAATAATCCCACTCCTGGAATACTGAAAGCAGCGGCACAAGGCTTGCATAGCTGGCAGCAAGGCTCTCCCATGGCTCTTCAGATGCAGAAGAGGGCAAGCATTTGTGTCCTTTACAGAGAGTCCCTAGAGAGTCAGAAATAAAAAAGCAGTGCAGGAAATGTTAGGCCAGCTGGTTTGAACGCAACAGTACCCAGTGTCTCATGACGTATTTTGTAGGAAAGAATAATTAGACATGGAAATAATGAGGAAGCAGGCTAAATTACAACAAGATTTTATCAAAGATGGATTGTGCCAGACTAATCTAGCATCTTTCTCATATAACAGATTATTTAGATGGGGTAGGGCAGGAATGTAATTTATCTAAAGCCAGGCATTTGATACCATGCCCCACAGGACGTTATGGCTTAAAGTGAAGATGGTGGTTCAAGACAAGAATTGAAAGGTGGAAAAGAAACTGGCCAAAGAAAAGATACAACCATTGCATGCAAATAAAGTTGTCTGAGTGGAAAGAGGTATTCAGAGAAAGCCATCAGGATGGAGGGAGATTGGTGGTGTTGCTCCCTCAGGACCAGGCTCTGAGCTGTGTGCAGGGTCTGGGTGTGTGCCCAGGAGCTGTGTGGGATGACAAAAACTTGGGAGGTATTGTCAATACAGAGGAGGATCAGATTATCATATGAAAGGAATTTAGATGACTTTGTTGATTGGGAGTGATAGATGTAAAATGGCATTTAAAAGTGCTGAGTGCAAAGTCGTGTAAAGTTGTAAGCATGGAGACGAGTAACAAGAATTTCCAGTGTGAAATAGGAGCTCATCAGTTGTCCATGACAGAAGGGAGAGCTGTGGACGCACTGGCTGCTCAGGAGATACCTGGGAGCAAGCACTGAGATGCAGCTGGGAAGGGGACCACTGACATTCTTGGATACCAAAGGAAAATAATATGAGAAGTTCAGGGAAATGTGATATGATCATTGTATCATGCAGGGTGTCAGTACAAGAGCTTTCCATTGCTTTTGGAGTGGCCCACTGGCATTTTGCATAGTTCTAGATACCCTTGGTCAAGAAAATGTTAAATTACAGCAGTAGGAGGGCTAGAGATGTGGTTACAAACAGACCATCTGTGGTACACAGTGGGGTTAAAGAGCATCATTTGTTTAGCTCTGGCCAGGTGAACCAAGGAAGGGACAGGCTACACTGGGGTATTTTACACACAATTGGCACTATATCGCAAGAGGGCAGAAAAAAACAAGCTAAAAGATATCATCTGCACAAGGTCAAATTGTCTAAGTTGGTCATGAATAAATTTGGGTGGGGAATTAGAAGAAAGCTTGTAGCTACCCAAGGATTGAAGTTGCATAAGAGTCTTTCAATTAGGGTAGTTTTGAGATAGATCTTGATAATCTTATGAAAGAGATTATACAATTAAATTAGAGAGTTCCCGGAGATAGGAAATTACATTTGCAGAGTTAGTTCTTTGGTCTGCAGTGTAGTCATATTTTTAATGTGTGCTTGAAAGGAGAATGGACCTGGTTTGTTTACACTTTTAACCCCATGTATCAAGGCTTCTGCTGTTTTCTTGGGAGCTGAGGCAAGAAATCATTTTCTCTGTTGCTGCAGGTTTGAATCTTTTTTCTGCCATATCTGCCTTCCTCTCAAGCAGTAGACGTTGAAAATGTACAGTGCAGACTCCTTGTAGCATTAGACAGGCACAATTGTCTGCAGATTTTTCTGGCGTGCTCCCTGGTTCAACCTGTTCATCAGATTTTGGGCCAGAGACATTTTTCCTTCAGACTGTGTTGCCAGTAACCGTATTATACTTCATGGTGCATTTTCTGGGATCTGTTGCTGGCGTTAATGAACTCTGTGTGGCTCCAAGGACTTGCAGTACTGGCAGTGATCTTCACCTGCCCTTTGCTGTGTCACAGCACGGTTTAATTTTGCATGCTTCTGATGTGTATCATAAGTTTATTGTATGACGTGAGGATGTGTTCTTGGGCTTCTGGTGCTCCTTGGCAGGTTGAAGAGATGTTGTTAAGCAGCTATTAACAGCGTTGTTTTCCAAGACTGGAATGATGGTTTGGTGTTCCCTTTTAACCTGATATTCCTAAAATAAGTTGGAAACCTGGACTTAGTATCAGCTCTGTTCTGGTGCTGATCAGAGCAAAATTCTCTAAATCATGCGGGATAAAATCTAGAAGAAAGAAGTGACTGGTGACCATTAGTGATGAGTTAGTAACTTTAAAAACACAGTTTGGTTAGTGGAAAGTTGAATGTATGATGTCTGTCTTATTACAAGAAAGAGAGAAGGAAAAAAATAAAGAAAGACAGAAATGAAGCAGGCAAGGAAGAAGGAAAACAGCTCAACTTAGCCTGCAGCAGAGATCACCTACCTGGAAATCTGCCTGTAAAGGGAAATTGAAATACTGAAAAACAGCAGCGCCGATGAGGGTAACACTGAGATGGTAGAAGAGGAAGTGTCTTAACCAAACTCCATGGAGCCGTTGAAATGCATTGAATCATCTGACTGACTTGTATTCTTAGGCAAACACAGTTGTACAATTGATTAATTTGTCGACATTCCTTTAGTGCATAACGCTATGGTAACCGAGAGGCTCCCTAAACATTGCGGCGGAGAGCGCTGCAAAACGTCTTTCCTTGGGAGAGAGGGAGGGAGGCAGAGCAAGACCTTGGAGCTCTGGCTTTGGAGGACTGATGCACGCACACAAACATGCACACAAACACACACCTGAGCAGCTGGAGTTGGGCTCCTGTTGCAGGTGGTGGAAGGTGAGCATCGGGTTGTTTGCTGGCCACACATGTTCAGGGTGTGATCGAAGAGGTGACCCTGGCTAACAACTGCCTTCAACACTTTTGCTACCTGATCTTTGCACAGCTGATGAACTGGGGACAACTCTATCACCCTCCTGCTGGATCCCTGTCACCTGGTGTCCTGAGCAGGCAGGGACAGCAAAGGATTTGGTCTTCCCTGAACCACTCTCTGATTGCATAGAGGGCTCTGCCACCCTGCACATCACCTTCCATCAGCTTCTGGGATCTCAGTCCTTCAGGGTTGCTCTGCAGGGGCCTGTTGTGTGAAATACAGATGTATTTTCAGAGTTTTACACTGAGTTCCCGGGTCTTGGCTGGCTGCTGTGTGGTACCTGCACTTGTACCTGCACTGTTCTCTGTGCCCTGGCTCTGGGCAGAGGCTTCAACCCCTATGTACCCAGCAGCAGTGTCACAGCTCAGCAGGTACCTGCACTGGGCCTCTGTCTCCCCATGATTATGGAGTATTCTGAGTTGGAAGGAACCCACAAGGATCATCGAGGTGTTCCTCCTCACCTATAAGTAAATGTGAGGTGCTTTGTTGAGTGTCAGCTATAGGCAGATTGATTAATTGATTGACTAATAGATAAATGCAGAGATATTTGTAGGTGTGTTTATTCTTGTTTACAAACTGCCCAAGCCTAGGCAAGATTTTCGAGTATGTAGCAATGGCAGGAATCATATCCATAAAAATGCTAATCTCTCTTGCTTCATCTCTTCAGCCCACAAACACACGCATACACACACGCTTAAAAGAAATTAATAAGGTTTGTTGGTTCTCTTCTGGGCTCAGCCTACTTTAATCTTGGTTTAATGCACAGCACAGTGCAGCACATTGCTTCTGGACAGTAAAGTTTTGATCACAAACAACACACCAAGTAAACCATTTTTTGGTGTAATTAATGAGCAGTAGATGAGCTGATAAGAGCTCCCATTGCCAATAGGTATTTTGTATAGACATGGCAGCATTATAGGAAGATTTTCAAGCCAATGCAGAGGCTTTATCTGAAGGGGGTGAGATAAACCCCTGGCCCTGATGAAGACAAAGGTTGAACTTCCACCAGCTTCTTTGTGGGGACCTCTCCCAAAGCATCAGCTGAAGAGAAAAATGGAAGTCCCTGGGAGTCAGTCCTTGTGTTTAGGCTGTTCAAAGCTCTGCTGCACAAACTGCAAATAGGTGTTTATGTATGGAGGAGGATGCTATGCTGTGTGTTTGGTCCACTGTTGGCTTGTCACAGCAAAGGCAGCAATTAGGGAGGCTGTAATAGCTGGGGAGGGTTACACCCCTTGCTGAGGAAGTTTGACCATAAACCTGTTTGTCCTGTCTCTAAATGCAATGTACACTGGCTCGATTTACTGTAACTTAAACATATTCACTCTGCTCAAACTGCTTCCAATCAAATTTTATTAAGTGATGTATTAAGTGTGTGTGTTAAGTGAGTCACATGAGGCAAAAAGGTGGGACTTGGGTTGACTCCGCTACTGATGTTTATACTATGTTATATATTAAAGATGAGTATTAACAGTTTGCCTTTTCTCTTAAATAGAATAATTTTAATGGCCCTTTTGGGGCAGGCTTTCCATGGAAAGGGCACAGCAGGAAGTATTAATAAAACAAACTCTTTGTGCTAATCTTAACACCTACATTTTCTGTTTAATTTTGCTTATGCAGAGGGCTGAGCCTTCTCATTAGTGGAGACAATGTGTCAACATAGGAAAAGTGAGTTACTGTATTTTCTTTCCGTCCTAAACTCTGGGGTTAACCTCCCACACGGCAGCAGTGATGTGGAGCTGCGTAATTGCAGAGGGAGCTTACGTTGGCCCTTGAGTGCCAGTCCTGGGACAGACAATTCTTATTGCTCATTCTGCTGCAGCAGGGACTTCTGAGAAAGCACTTTCTTATCTGAGGCATCTTCACATCTCATGGGACTTGGCCTTTCAATGGCAAGATCTCGTGGTATCTGTGTCTCACTGGGACTGGAGCTGAAGTCCATTATTTGGGGAAATGTGTACAACTCAGGAAGCCTTGCTGAAAATTATGTTACATGGGAAAATTGTCTGCAATTCTGTTTTTTGACTTTCTGGAAATAATTCAGAGTGTGCAAGGAGAGGCTCCCAGAAGAAGGTTGTTAGAAGGAAAGTGTATATGATTCTGCAATAGTCCTGGTGTATTCTCTGGAAAGGGCAAAGATCCATTGCCTAAAATGGGAGAAGAATAACTGCAAAAAAAATGGACTAAAATTGCCACTAAACCATTTGTAAACCTGAAATGAGGCTGAGTCAGAACTTTTTCTGATCCAGGGCACATGTTTTGAATCTGGAGCTGAATTCCTTATAGTGGATATATTCATAGTTAAAAAGGTGTTAGAATGGAGTCTGGAGTGTTGGAATGATTAGTTTGTTGGTAGTAGGCTGTTGGGACTAGAGCAGAATTTCTGTTTTCACTTGAGGGATGAAAAAAAGACTAATGCTGACAGGAACAACTTCTGTGTTTTGATTTTTTTTGAAGGAAAGCATGTTAATATTAATAAATGATCCAGCTGGGATAGCATCTTTCTTTAAAATTGTCCTTAGAGATAGTGTATTATATTAACAAACATGAATTTAGTTGTACAGTAAGTAAAATTTATAAATATAAATCATCAACTTATTTCAAAAGTTGCAGTGCTGAGGAAACTGTTCTGGGATTTTCTAATATAGTCTGGTCTGAATTGTTTGAATAAGAAGAGATATTGGTGAATAAATCAGATAATGAGCTGCTTTACATAGAAGGCATAATGCCTATTTATGATGTATGGAAATCCTAAGAGAGATGAATTGCCAGTTTAATCTTCTTTGGATTGTGTTTGAAATCTACTTTTATGCAGCATTTCTGACTGTTTCAGATTACTCTTCAGACACTTACATAGACTTCATTTCTATTTGAATTACAGCTCTACAAGGTCGTTTGCAGGCAAATGTGCATTAAGTGCACTTGTTTTTTAGTCCGTTGACCTTGAAGTAAAACTTTTTAAGTGTTGCCAAAAGTTTTCTTCTGACCTGGTTGCTCTTGTCAGAACTTAGGAAGCCCAGTTATCACCCTTACCAGCAGGAGCAGTAATAGAGACCAACTCTTCTATGACTGGAATCTTTGGCACCATGTGGCAGAGCTTTGCAGCTGACCTGAGGGGGATGAAGATTTCTCCCTTGCTCTTGCAGAATTAAAGAGTATATTGAGATTAAATACTTCTTTTTCCTACTTTTTTTGGTTAGTTCTTTTGATACATTTCCTGTGGAAAAGAGGATTGCTGGATGAATAGATTAACTAATCGTTAGATTTCTCTCTCTAATAGTGCATTGGCATTGACTCTTCAGCTTTTATTTGAGGAAAAACGTGGAATTTATTTTTGTTTTTCCTGACATGAGCATCATGCTTTATGAAGGAACCATGTCAATCAGCTTATTAGCAGCTGATTTTTCTTACAACCTTGCAACACTTGCAGCAGCTTCCATCAAAGGGCCCCGATGGGGAAATGCTGGTGAAAGGATGACATGCAACGCTGGAGTGTGGTGGAGCAGGATTGCTGCTCTGCATAAAGGAAGTGAGCATCTGGGAGATATTAAAAACTTTTGACAGAGATAGGAAGATAATTCTGAAGATAATTCTGCGTCGAGCTCTGCTCTAGCTTCTGTCTCCTGCCAGGCTTCCCAAGCCCAGGGTCACAAGGTTAGAGAACACTGTGGGCTGATTGTGTCATCCTTCACCGGCAGATGCAGCAGAGCCTCCCCATTGCAGTCAACCACCACCAGACCTGGAGAGTCTGTCGTCACCCTCCTATTAAGGATGATGGTTTCTAAAACATTAACATTCATGTCAGGTCTAGATAGGGATCAGCAGAGGCTTAAATCATTGTCAGGAACAGATGTGAGATACCTAATCAGTTATTTCCTAAGGAAAATGAGTTTGATTGCATGAATAGTTGTAAATATTTCATTCAGCAGTTCAGCTACTACAGCAATGGTAAACAAGCTTCTGAGGCTGAAGAGAAGCATTTTGTGGCGCTGTACTTGATTTCTTATTCATTTTAACTTCAGTGTAGAAGAAAGAAGTTTAGGTACTTTGGATTACATTTTGTGACAGCACTGATCATAACCAGGAGCTTGCTTTGAAGACAGACAAAGAGAATCATTGAAAGGTTTGGGTTGGAAGGGACCTTAAAGATCATCAAATTCCAACCCCTCTGCCATGGGCAGGGACACCCTCCACCACACCAGGTTGCTCAGGGCCACACCCAACCCGGCCTTGAACACTTCAGGGATGGGACATCCACAGCCTCTCTGGGCAACCTGTGCCAGGGCCTCACCGCCCTCACAGTGAAGGGTTCCCACCTAACATCTAATCTAAATCTAATCTCTTTTAGTTTAAAAACATTCCCCCTTGTCCTATAACTATCCGCCTATGTAAAAAGTCTCTCTGCCTCTTTTTTATAAGCTCCCTTTAGTCTTTGAATGCCACAATGAGACCCAGAGCTGTCTCTTCTCCAGGCTGAACAACCCCAGCTCTCCCAGCCTGTCTCCATAGCAGAGCTGCTCCAGCCCTCTCATCATTTTTGTGGCCCTTCTCTGGACTTCCTGCAGGTCCGTGTCCTTCTTGCACTGAAGACCCCAGAGCTGGATGCAGAACTGCAGGTGGGGTCTCATGAGGGCAGAGTAGAGGGGGAGAATCACAATCCTTAACATCCCTAACCCTGATAAACATGGCCAGCTCAGTCCTGGTTTACAGTGTGCAGTGCTTGCCCTCGGGATGAGCGCAAAGCTGGAGGTTCTGCCACTGGGAGATGTTCATGGAACCAGAGTAAATTCTGGCTTTGAGAGGAAGATGACAGCCTGAGCACCCATCTTCTGCCTCGGCTTTGCAGTGCCCAGGTGGTGCATTGGTGGTGAGCACAGCCCTTGTGTGTTGGCTGAGCCAGGATAAGCTGCTCTGTGCCCCTTCGGGCAGTGGCTGCCTCCTATCTCTGCTGGCTCTTTGAAGTATTGCCCTGTGTAAGCAATAATTAAGGACACAGCTTTAATTTCTTGTTTGTTTTGCTCTTCTCAGTTGTTAAAAACAAAACCGAATTAAATTGGAAGAAACTTCGGCATTAAATCAGGGTGGGTGTAATACCAGTTTCAAAGTAGATAAGAATTTCACCACTGATCTCTTGCAGAAAGGCTGATGAGAGGAAGGAAAGGAAGAAGTTAGCTTTTCTCTTCTGCCTAATTGAATGTTTTCCCTGTTTGAGTTTCAGTTAAAGTACTGTGTAGTTTGTGATTTTTAGCAGATGTGCACGTAAGCAGTGCACTAAGGAAGGAGGCTGGGAGTACAGATGGTGTTTGCCTCTCAAACACTGTGGAATTCTGAGGAAACTGCAACTGCCAGTCATGGGCGTTTTTAACTCCTGCTGCTGGCTTCATGCTCCTGCGTAGATGTTTGTCAGGAATCTTGCTGGCCTTGGTGCTATTACATAGGTTATCACAGAAATAAGATCCATGTGTTTTTTATGCATGTACATTACAGTGTGATTCCTATCATCAGCTGGTTTTAATGTTTATTTTCTCAGCCAGCCTAATTTTGTTCTGTTAAATACAGTAACAGACATTGTTAGTATATGGTTATACAATTTAAGGTGCTTTTGTCAGGAAAGCCCTAGGTAAAAAACTCATGTTTACCCTAATTCTGGAAAACACAAATCCTGCTGTTTTCACCCAAGAATTACACAGATGGTTAAAAATAGAGACATGTGCCAATGGATCTGGCTAAATGAAGGGCCAAGCTCTAAATGCTCTTTTCACTCTGTCCCAGGTGAAATATGTTTTCACACTGCAGCCTTTTCAGCTGGGCTGGTCTCTTACTTGAAAACCAGGGACCAGAGGTGTCAAAGGTTCAGATCCACCATCTTTGTCAGTCACATTCATACAGCCAGGATTGCTGAGCAGGATGGCAGTGTCCACTGCTACTGCCATTAACTTACCTAAGCAGAGGAGAATTATCCTTTGAGAGAGAGGGACCCATGTATTTCATTTAGTGGTCATACTTGAGTCTTGATTTTGAACTGATACTAGGAGAATTCTTAGTCTGGACTATTGCAGATGAGAAATAAATTCTATTTTAAAATATTCTGTGTGCTTGCACAACTGTAATAACCCATAGACAGAATTTAGGTGTCCAGGAAAAAACATATGTCCTTAATATCAGGGATGCCCATCCTTGAGGAACATGACCAGTTCTCTGTCCTGCATCCTCCCTCCACCCTGAGGAGGGGATTTCCATGAGAAATTCCCCTGTCCATGCTGCAGTGGGGGACAAGGGACCCTGCACGCTGCAGCACTGGTCAGAGCAGCTGAAGAGGCCAGAGCCTCTTTGAGGGCATGGCAGTAGAAATGTTGCTGTTTGATCCATTCCCTTTCCCCTGACCTCTGTGTTTAACCAAATCTTTTTTACATTAATATTATCTGGGAGGGACACATCTTTTCTGGTCTTCGATAGTTAAAAAATAAAAACCCTCCAAGAAAATCCCCAAAGTGAATTGGACATTCAGCCATGCTGAGTCATATTTTGTTATTATGGCTGATTATCCAGCCAGCCATGCAAATAAACTGCAAGGGGAAAAAAAGGATGTGTGTGAATAGCTTATCTACGACAGAATGAGGCCTTGGGTCTTTGTGCATAATATGTGTAACAATAATGACCTAGTATGAAAGTGTTCCAGTGACTGACATATTTGCAGTCTAAAAAAGATAAGAAAGTAATGAGAGAGAGATCTGTGGATGTTTATCTTCTCTTTTCTTCTTCCTGAAGGAAAGTTTTACTTTCTCATTATATATCTAGTGCATATCCATGGCACCATGTGGGATGACGAATATGATTGCAGTTAATTGTTTAAATATTCCTTTATCCCCTAAGCTTTCAAAACGAATAACCATCTTTTGAGGAGCTAGTTGAGAAGTGATGTGGGCAAGATAGTGCAAAAGAGAATATTGGATGTGAAGTTAAAAGTGCCTCAGAAAAGAGAAAGAGAACTGTGTGGGGGTGTTTTAAAAAAAGGTGTAAAAACCCCAGTTATATTATTACCAATACCAGTTATATTATTAGCAACACCAGCATAAGCGGCAACAATTATTCTTGAAAAAACTTGTAAAGTTCAATAGTTCAAATCCATCCTTGGTGTACCAGAGAAGGAATTACAGTTGGGTCAACATCTTTTCTGTTGCATAAGTCTTCTAGTGTTACTTAATGCAAATACTACAAATGAGTACGACTTTGTCCAAAATACATTTGCTGACTATATTTATCATCTGTCTTCTTCATAGTAAACAAGAAGAGACATCTGTGGAGAAGGTCTGGTAGCCACAGAAAATATTTTGCATCATAGTCTCTAAGTGGTGCCATTATGAGCTATTCTCAGCTGAAAGAGCCATTCTTTAGGGCAGCTGAAACACAAATGTATATTTGGTGTTTGGGCCCCTTTGCTGCTGTATTATATATTTGTAATGCAGGGAGTAAAACACTGGGTGGAAAAGTGCCACTTCAAGACACCTGTGAGTGATTTTGGAAATTGCAAGTAATGAAGTGGGTTTTCTCACAGTAATGCTTAAGTCTAGCCCTTAATCATGCACTTGGAACAAGTGGGCTCAGACCTTATGAAAGGTGTTTACTTACTCAGCTTTAAGGCACAGGCCAAGAAATAACTTGATCGGATTAGCCGAGTTTGAATAGGAGCAGCAGCAAGTAGAATCAAATGAGTGTGAACGATGCTGCTGTGCTCTCTATTAGAAAAATATCTGTCAGCTGCCACTGCAGAGAATAATCCTGCAAGATGCTGACACCTCCAGTTCGCATCGCCCGAGGGAACTGGACCAGGGCACTTCAGGCGTGCAGCTCCCATTACTCACCTTAGCCGAACAATGTTTTTTCTCTGAAATCCTACTTTTCCCTGTTATATAAAGGCTGGCTCTTTTCTGCCTCCTCCTTCTTGAAAGGCTCTTGACGCTTACAGGGACTGAGTGCATTGCTGGTTATTCTCAGCTGCAAGATTACAGAGATGGCAGCGGTCAGGTCAGTGGGGCATGAACACGGCTCAGCTGGAGAGCAGATGTGAGCAGATCATTTAAGGAAAGCAGCTGAAATTCTGGGAGCCAAATGAGGATAAGACAAATTTTGAAATCTAAGGGCTTTGTTTAAATTCCTTTTGACTTAGGTGCACATTATACCTGGAATGCTCCAGAATCAAACACACCAAGAGGGTAAGGAAGTTTCTTATGCTTGAACTTGAATACATGAAGCCAGAGATGTAAAATTAGGTCAGTTAGCTCAGCTGCAGTGAATCCTTTGATATTCATTTAATGGATAAGTAGATATAACTCTGAGCTTGCAGGGAAGACTTTGAATTTTAACTACTAAAGCTCTTTATAATTTTCTCACAGGTCTTTTACATAAACTGGACGTTGGGAAGCTTTTCTTTAATGAGAGGGTTGTCAGACACTGGAACAGGCTTCCTAGAGAGGTGGTCAATTTCCCAAGTCTGACAGCATTTAGGAGGCATTTGGACAATGCCCATGATACCACACTTTAACTTTTGGTTAGCCCTGAAGTGGTCAGGCAGATGGATTAGGTGATCATTGTAGGTCCCTTCCAACTGAAATATTCTGTTGTATTCTGCTGAGCAGTTAAACTCTACAGACAGGTAGTGCTGTTCCATTTCTGCTGCAGTAACAGTCTCCTCAACTTGTTCCCTCATTTCTTCTGCCTCCGAACCAGAGGTGAGAGGTGGTCTGGCTCTGGGAGGTCCGTTGTTTTTGCAGTGTTTGGTTTGAGATACTGGTTGAAATGGAAAAGTTGAACTCTGAATAAGGAACTGGATTCTTCTCTGGTATAGGGAGTCTTTCAATCTGGTTCAGACCTATCTCTAATCCCTTTGTTGTAGTATTTCCTTTTATTGAATAGCTTCCTTATGTATTGAGTTCCAGAAATTCCAGGTTGGTGATACACATGGGAAACAGATTGCAACAGAGAGCAGATTTAATTACTCAGGTCTAGAATTACTGAGGCAGAACATTTTTTCTTCATGTTGTTTGAAAAGGGAGAAGAATCTTCCCTTTTTTATTTATAGGAAGAAGTTTGAGATCAAATGACTCTGAGCTGCCCTTTCATTGGTCATTCAGTGATCACCTGAGGAAAAAATAATGAACTGGTTTTTTTCTCCCCCTCCTTAATTTGAAAATCAGGTCTTACCCATGCTGCGTGTTTAAGGGAGTTCTAAGACTATAGTCTTAGATGCTTCAAGAAGCTTATTTTAGGAGGGAGGACTTGACTGAATGCCAATAGACAGAGCTAATCATCAGGACATCTGGATTCACTTCTTAACTCTGCTGCATGACCTTGGGTCAATGATTTAGGTCGAGCTTTTCCAAAATGTTCAGTATTTGTAGGTGCTTATGCCGGATTTCAGCATTGCTGAAAATTAGGCTGTAACTGCATTCACTGTTTCAAATTCAGCTTCCCAAAACTGGGACACTTGTAAAAAGGAGACAGAAGTAAAATGTGTGCCCCTGTTTCCTCATTTGTACAACAAGGATGGATAACTGTGTTTGTAGAGTGTACTCAGACTTCCTGATGTAAAAGCATTAGACAGGAGAAAGGATGGCAGCAAGCTGCTTGCAAATGTCGGAAAAGTAGACATTGTTCAGTAGAAATCAAAGGATGCTGAACAAGGACCAGACTTCCAAGAGTTCACCAGCCAAAGGGCTCCCCAGACCATGTAGAGGACCAAGCGGATCTAAGGAAGAGCAGAAATGACAGGGCCAAAGGTTGCTGGCTGTCTGCAGACTGTCTGTGCAGCATCCTGCCCATCCAGCTGCCTTCCCACCTGTTCCCAACAGCAGCAGAGGAGCAGGTGAATTGCCCTTTCTTGGAAGGGGGATCCAGAGACACAGGACTGATCACAGGGTGATGCAGGCGTAGCAAGCTGTGCGCTTCTAACAGTCTCTGATTTGTGTCACACACAGTCAGTCTGAGCACGCCAGAGAGGGGCAGACCTGTGGTGCAGGTGTGGAGCAGCTCTGCTAAACATCTGCTCAGGTAGTGGAAGAGCCCTGATAGTATCAAGCTCCTTTCCTGAAATGGGCTGGGGAGCTGCTAGACTCTTCCTGCTGTCATGGATGGTGAGTACATCACTTCCACGGCTGCATCCTGGCTCCAGGGTGCACTGTGGCTGCTATCAGGCTTTAAACTGAGCTGAAGCACATTTATAGAGCAATGGCCAGGGAGTAATTCTTGTAGACAGAAGATGTTCACTTTTGAAAGAAAATCCTCCAGTCCACAAATAGCTCCTACCACCTGCTGGTCCTGCAGACTGGGAGTAGGTGAATTGTGAAGCCGAGTCATACACAGTGGTTTTGCCCCACTGGAGCAGAGCACTTCTGCAATGTGGTCCTGGAACCACCTAGGACCCACTCCTCACCCAGCTGAAGGCACCTGCTTTTACTGTACAAGGCAAGCAGCCCCTCAGGCCTCACATTGATTTTTGCAGTATGGGTTCAACCTCCAGCACAAGCAAACACAAAGCACAAGTGCTCATCTCCTTATCTGTACCATCCTCAAGCATCTGAAATGCATTTTATTAACAAGATGGAGAAAGGCAAAGAAGAAACAAAGCAAAAAGTATATTGTTTGAGGAGAAAAAGAGAACAGCTAAGGACATGAATGCTACTATTGCCTCTTTCAATGAACTGGTAGTTGCTGGGGGTGTTCTCTTTCCCAGACAAGTAGAGGAGAAGGTATTTAGTTTAATTAGATCACTGGTTTTCTTTGCTGTCTAATGATTACACTTATTCTGTGCACAGGGAGAGCTCAAGGCATAAAAGTAGGCAGTTTAATGACACATAGACTTTATGTAGCTCTCTGCTTAGGATGAGTTTCACCCGTAGTAAATAGAGAAGAGGAATTACAGGAGGGATTTCAGGGTGATGCATCCAAACAGGCAGCTTTGACATGTTTGTCCTCGTACCTACCTTGTTGCCAAAACAAAATCCAAAACCGAAAAAGGACCCAATGACCTCACTTAATGCCAGCAATGCAGTTGATGCGAGCTGTGTCCTTTTGGTGGGAGTAATGCACAGCACCTCCCAGGGAGTCTGGTGATCCCTGCTCCCTGCTCCAGCTGGCGAGCCCTGAAAGTGGAGCAGGAGGGGTCAGGGTGCCCAGCACCAGCTTCGCTGGCAGTTCTGCGGAAGATGACTGCCAACAGAGCAGAGTGCTGGTTTCTTTTAAAAATGTCCCTTGCTGGTTGGCTCTGATAATGTTGAAACTCTTCTGAATGAAACCCTGAAATGAGCCAGAATTTCAACACCAGGTTTATGATCAAATTTTTTAAGCTGGAGAACCAATAGCTTTGGGAGGGATTTTTTTAGCTTGTTATGTCACTGTTTTTGTTGCTGAAATTTATTGGGTTAACCTTCCCACACCCCCACTCCTTTGTGATTTGCCAGAGAAGTGAATATGATAGGAAGTGGCCTGAGGCGGGAGTGAGGGAGCTCTGCTCACCTCCCTTCCCATGCACCCAGCAGCAATGGTTACTTAACTCCCAGCATCAGGAGGTGAGCGCTGCAGGAGTCATCCTGAATGTCACCACTGCTTTCCTGGGTAGAAATTGCTCTTGGTATTTTTTTGCAAATTGCTCTGAAGTAAAATATGTGTTTATGCACTCACCCCCACACACATACATTTGCATCATTTGGATCAGCCAGAAACAGAAGCAGAGCTTTAAGAGCCGGAACTTTTGGAGAACATTCTGTTCAAAAGACTTTTGTCCCTTCACTTTCAATATTCCTGCCTTCTCTTTAGCTCTGTGTACCTTTTCTGGAAGTAGTCCCATGAAAACACACAATCTCAACTGCTGCTGAAGGATTGACTGTGAACAACTACCTTTGCTCTCATCCTACATGACAGAAAGCCATGTTATTATTTGAGGATTATTTGGCTCTTTGTCTGAGTCAGGTATGGTGAAGAATTGTTTATAGGTTGGACATCATCATTTCATACTACAACACACATTTATTTACCTTTCCTGTAGTAACTGAATGGCTATAAATGAACACAGGTATTCATCCAAGACTGCAGAAGTATTATTTGAATATACATTCTTATCCTAGCCTGCTTGTGCCAAAAGTACAGTTTTGTATATCTTAGGGTTGTGAATCAGCATTCTGCTTTTTGCCATGTTTTGGGAATTTTAAGGGGCCATTAGACAAATTGGTAGAATTAATTAGACGCATGCTCTTCTTGTTACAGAAACCCCAGAGACATTTTAAATAATATTCTACAGTGTTGTATCTTTACCCTGCAAGGTTCAGCAATTTTGCTAGAACAGAACAAACTTGGCCGGCTATTTTCTCCAGGATCTGACAAAAATCCTAGAGAACAAAATGTTCCAGTAATCATCTTTTCTTTTCAAGTATCTGTTAGTTTTTAATCCTTTTCCACCTTTCTTTTTTTCAGAAGCACCATATACTGGTTAAAAAAGAAACAAAAACCACCAAAAAAACACAACACACCACCCTTGTTCCTGCCTGTATCTTTCATTTCACTTCTGTGCTGAATCACAGTGTTCCGTTACAGCCTTTTTTATGGTGTAATTGTTTTGTGTAATCCATTTTCTTTGGGCACCTCTTAGCTTCTGTCTGAAGCTGTTACTGCTATAATGAATGTAGTCATAAATCTGTCACAGGTAACAAGCTAAATTTAGAGCTCAATAAACCAGGGGAGAGTGTGCTGTAGATAAGTAAGTGCATTGAGATGCAATGGTTACAATAGTGGCACAAAAAGTCCACTTCTGGCAGGTTAACAATGGGGAAACACAGAACATTTGGTTCCCTCACCCACTGACCACCATCACCCATGTTCTAGCAAACAAAGATGCTGTGTGAAAATACAGGTACAGTCATGCAACCCCCAAAGAGTTCCAGGGTGTGCTGTGCTGGACCACTTCCCTCAGCAACCCCACACCGTGGATGGGTGGTGTTTCTGTAAAGCTTGGAGCTGCACAGCTCTGCCACTGACCTAAGGGAGATCCCAGTTCCTCCAAAGACGGTCTGAAACTGGGATTGGGAGCTGTCAGGCAGGACAGGATCCAGTGCTCCTGGAGCTGGACCAAGGTGTCATGGGAGCCAAAACCCATCAGATCCCCACCAGCATGATTCCTAAATCACCAGTGTGTCCCTAAAGAGAACCTGTCAGTCATGTGTGCCTCAGACCTGGGCCAGCCACGTTCCCACAGTGAAATGGCTGGGTCATTGTTAAAACTGAGGTCATTGTACTTTTTTTTCTCTTTTGAGAAGAGAAAGTGAAGAATATGGAGAAGAAAAAGCAATGGAAAGATGAAGGCAGTTAATATAAGAAACAACAAGATGGAGAGAAACCATGTTCAAAAGAGATCCAATTCTCTGAATTGTGATCCAGTGATGTTAAGTAAGGGGGATAAGTGAGGGCAGGAAAGAGTGAAGAACAACAGAAGGCAAGGCATGGCCAGAAAAGGAGAGGGTGAAATACAGGCAGAAAAAATTAAACAAGCAGATCAAATAACACAGATATGCAACTCCTTTGCCACACCTGGTTTAGTCTTTGCATTTCTGCGTGGTGCCTTCACACTGAGCTGTGACACAGCAGTGCTGAGGCCGTGCCCTGTGGGTGCTCTGGCGGGTGGGAATGCCACAGCCGTGCCAAGCTGCTGCTGCTGCTCTTGCCCACTCGCCGTGGCCCTGGGGCAAACGTTTGTGTGGCAGGAGGATGGCTGGGAGCACAGCACAGGCAGCAGGGCTGGGACTTCAGGGCTGCTGGGCATCAGCAGAGGTGCTGATCCTTCCTGTGCTGAACAGCCATAGGGATTCAGCCACAGTTTGGTTTTTCAAATGCCGTTTACATAAGCATCTTATAGTTGAATCAGTAGCACTTTACTGAAGAGGTTAAATTCTGCCTTTTAAAAATGAAATCAGCTGTTTTGCTGCCAACCACAGTCGTGCCCTCCTGTTGCCTCAAGAATAATGAAACATTGGCATACTGACATATAAATCATGTTGCTGGAGAATGCATTATCTCTCTTATTTATGACTGCATTGTGCCACAAAGTGCTGCATCTTGTAATTGAGGGCTCTCTGATGAATTCATTGCATGCAAAGTCTGTGGAAATTATTAGCACAGCACATTTCCATAATTAAAATGTTTCCTACAGTATAGATTTGAAGACTCCCTAACTGCCGTATGTTACTTTAATGCAAAATTCGAGGAAAATTTAAATACAAGCAGGACAAAGTTTTTATGCATAGAGAATGTTTTTCATTAGACCAGTTGTTACAGCTGGGAAAAGCAATCAAATCATCTGGGTTCAGGGACACTTTTAGGTGATGGATGAAAGCTTTATTCATTGCTGATCACAAAGAAATGGGCAGCATCTCACACAGAAATATCTTTGCCTTGCCATCAGTGACATAACCAAATAATTAAAATTTAACCTATAATGAAACGTTCATAGGAACTGTTGGTTTCAGGGCACAGGTCTGACTGTTCCATTAAGAATTATCCTAGGGTAATATCAATGTTTTGATGGTTTGTAGCAAGTCAATAAATCAACATTTTCTTTAGTCACAGGTTTGCAGTTTTAGGTAGTTCTGAAGTCAGATAGTTCTGCAAAACAGAAAATGTAAAAAAAATTCCCTCTGCCATTCTCTCTTCAGTAAAAAATGTGCCAGAATATAGCAGATAGCATGGAATAATGCTTTAACTATTAGTTGTTGTCTGCAAAGTCCATTTGTCTTGTTAAGGCTGTCATTTGTCTACATTACCCTTTCCGTAACCCTGGAAACAACTTCAAATACTGTGATATTTGAAAAGTCTAAAATATAACATGCCCTTAAAACACTATGAGTGGTTTTTGAGACTCCCTGTACAAAGGAAGAAAAAAATAATTTCCCTTTACAGAGGGCATTAAGCAGTGATGGATGTGCATTGCTTTGTGAGAAAGCTGATCCTCACCTGTTGTAGGTGGGATGAGAAACGATGCCAGCAGCACTGACAAGTTTCCTCTTTACCTGTCCACAGAGTTCAGGAATCCCTCTCTCAAAGTGTTACAGAAGGGGATTTTCAGGAGGCAATAAATAAATTTTGATCCCTCTGGTTAATACAGTTAAGGTCAAAGAGATCCTATTTAAAATAGTCTTAACCTGCAGACATACTGCTGTCAGTAGTGCTAAGTGCCTTATCTGGCTGAGGAGTGTATACAACCCTTATGAAACTATTCTTAAGTATTCTGGTTACTATATTTAGCTCTGTCTCATAACAAGACAAAAAGCACTTAGCTAAATGTAGTCCTGAAGTGCTTAATCCGGTTAAGATTATTTTGTCCTTAGGTGTCTTCTACTAAGACTTTTTCTAGCTCACCATCCTGCTGCATCATGCAAAAAGCTGCTCTGTGTGCTTGGGCCTGTGAATTCTTTTACGGCCGTTTATTCTGAGAGCTCCTCGAAGTCTGGTGTTGGCTGAGGGCATCGCTCACATTCATTAGGAAGCCACATCCCTCTGCCCCTGGCAGCTCACAGCAGCTGTACTGCAGCAGAGTGATAGCTCCTCCTGGAGACTGGAGAATCCAGGCTTCATTTCCCAGTTTAGACTCAGTGAGCATTAGAGGGACTGTTGACTCTCTTGGTAACCAAACAGCTTCCCTCAACTTGCTGCTATTCCAGCTGGGTGGGAAGCCAACCATGCTAATGAGGGAGAAAACCCACCAGGCTTCCTGGCAGTTTTCAGTTATTAGAGAACCTGTGGGCAAAGTTTCCATAAAATACAGTTTCTATAAAGTAATGCTTTGCACTTCAAGCTCAGGAAAAATCCATTTCTTTAGCTGAATTTTTGCATGCTTAAGTCCTCATACAAAGAACGTTCCCTGAAAAATTGTGATAGATCTTTCTGTGTATCCACAAGCATTTTTTATAATTTAACCCATTGCTTTAAAAAGAATTTTCTTCATACCTCCATATCTCTGAACTTATCCCAAGTCACCAAGACTTCTGTAGGGGTCATTCTTCTAGAGAAGAAACAACTGTGTGATTTTGATAGAACAGCACTGAGGGATGAGCAGCAGTGATAAGTGCCTCGGCTCAGTAGGGTGACAGATAAGATCACACTGCTCCTTTTGAGCTGGGATAAAAGCGTGTCACTCGGCCAGTGCACAGCCCCTGTGAGAACAGAGACAGAGCAGATCCACTGAGTTTAAGTTTGCTATGCTGGTGTTGTTTCCAGTTGGAGCTTCACTGAGGGTGTCAGGAGTTACATGATATTTCCCCTAGATTTTGTGTGTCCCATCAGTAGCAAATCTTAAGGGGAGGCCTTAAGTCCATTCACAGGTGGGTGGTTGTGGCTTGTGCTGACTTTTGCTGATCATGTTTGTCTTGAAGGAGGTTTTGGTTGCAAGATTTGATAGGTGAGGTACAGGTCACACTTCTGGTTCTCACAGCACACCAGGTAAACTGGCATGCTTTGGAAGAACTCCAGTTGACCCTCAGTGGCTCTAAGCCAGTAAGGCCATTCCACCACCCTGCTGGGTCACGTGGCTTTTTGGACATGAAAGGTCACATTGGCCTTCCCAGGCTGCTTCTGGGGCAGTAGGTGGTGCCCACAGAGCCAGGAGCCTGAGAACTTGGTCCAGCTCCCACTGCTGGAGGCTTTGCTGAGCTTTCATCAGTCACACTTTGGCATATTTCTAATTTGTGGTGGTAGGCTTTTCTCAGCTTGAAGTGATTGCTGCTGTCTAGGCTAAGTCTTGCCTGCAACTGTGTTTTAACTGGACTTGCTTTTCCTTCCAGGATTAATTTTTCTCCATCTCTATTTACATGGTGATAAGAAGTGCTAATCCCACTCTGTCAGTCTGGACTGATGAATCTGAGGAATAGAACAGGTAATTTCTAATTTGGCTTGTAGCTTTTGGTGACTCAGGCAGTGAGAACCACTCCCTCTCTATGGAGTGCATTCATAACAAAAGAATTCATACAGTTTCTTCTGCCCGGGTCATCTGCAGGGAGGGAGATCCTTGCCCTGGAGCAGGGAAGGAAGGATAAAATTTTGTAGCGTTGCTGTGAGCAGCATCTTCGACTTCCTGACAGTTGTGGGTGGTTCTATTTTGTGTTACTTTTATAGCTACCAAGTTGTTTGAGCTTGGAGTAGTCTCAAAACAGAGAAAATCTTTTGGATGTACCTATTGAAAAATGCCCCCTGAGTTCTGGGCAGCATGGGAGGGCTTTGCAGGGAAAGTGCTCACTGGAGATGGCGGCAGATTGGTGCTGATGGTGGGGACAGGTGCAGTTCCGTCTTTGGAGGTGTCTGAGTGGGTGCAATCCAGCAGAGCTGACCTGGGCAATGTGGCATGGAGTGACAGCAGCTGCCTCACCTGCACCTCCCTGGCTCTCTGTCCTCAAACTCAGCCCACCTGAGTCACAGAAAGCAAATCACCAGGGAAGAAGTTACCCTTGTGTTGGATTTCCCATCATTTAATGGGGCTCGGGAGTAGTGTGTCCTTACTGGGAGTTGTTCTCCTTCCCTGCTTAGTGCCAAGTGAGGATGTTTTAAATTGAAGCCTTGGGTGTGAATCCCAGGACACAGCTCAGATGATGTGGGAGAAGTCCACCAGTGCAAGCAGCAGTGATTGGCTGCAGGATGCTTTGGATGAACCTGTCTATCATATCATCTCTTAGATATCCTGATAATACCCTGCTGTTGCCTAATACTAATCCTTTAGGGGATTAGCACAGTTTCTTTCTTTCTCATATGTCCTTCCACTGGAAAAGAAATCCCAGATGTGTTTCAAGCAGTGCAGTGCTTGAAATCAACCAGCAGCCTGTCTGATTTCCCAGAGCAGGACCAGCTGCGGTGCTGCCTGCTGCAGATACGAAGTCAGATCTCTCTCTTTTTTGCTCTCGCATTTGCCAGGAAGACGCTGATTCCTGTGCAGAGATGGGTGCTTCAGCAGGATTCCCTATCCTGGCTCAGAGGGCAGTACAAAGGCAGGCTGAGGGGCTGCTGGCTTTCAGATATTTCCCTTTAAAGTCCTGCTGTTGTAGCTGGATGTTTGCACATGTAGCAGTGGTCTCACTTCTCATGCCTCAGTAGCTGACTGAACAAACAAGGAGGAACATACCAAGAGTGGAATTTGGGAAAGGGAAGATCGAAACATCCAGGAGGTCTTTAAGTACAAACCACTAGGCTCCATGTTTGGACATTCTTAGCAAGATCAGGGAATATGTCTCAGTAAGTACTTCTGTCTTTTCCTTGCAGAGCCCTGTGTTGTGTAAACGAACTGATGGATGAAGATGAGAAGGACAGGGCAAAGAGGTATGGCAGGACTCACTCCTGGAGGAGAATTGTAAATGCTGTGTTGTCCAGTGCTTGACAAAGAACTTGACCCCACTGTTGTCAGAGGCAAAGCTCCCACACAGTTTGCAGGCTGTGTATAGCTGACCATAAGCAGCATAATTTAAGTCACCATTTTCAGGCTTCTCACAGAGTTTGGCTGCCCCTACAATGGGTTATCTGGCTGAGTGGTCCTTAAATTACATTGCTGTGCCCTCAGGATCTCGTGCTATCCCATGGCTGTTTATTATCTTGAAGCAGGACTCCTGACCTGTGATTTTATTGGCATCAAGCAGTGCTGCCCACCTTGGGAAGAGTTCCTGCTTTAGCACAGGTCTGAGTTAGTCTCCTGTCAGAGAAGCACTTGGCTCAGTTCTATTTAGTCATTGCACACGAGTGCCAAAACAGAGGTGGCTGTGAACGTGAATGCTGGATCTGAGAACATCCAAATGCCACCCTGAATATGAATGGAAATGCTTTCTGCACACCACCCTCAGTCTAGATCACAGGAAGTATGTATCATCATGAATACACTTGTAAAGCAAATTAATTACTACTGGAAGAGGTTGTATGAAAAGAGTGTTATCTCAGATATGAGCACTGGAAAGAACACTTTGGAAGAAACTGAATGGATTTGCTTTCTCCTTTATTGTTTTTAATGGAGGGGAAAACCCTAATAAAACATTCTTAACTTGTATCAATGTGAAGTGAAAACTAGTCTGTAGTTCTGCAGCCAGACTCTTAACATTCCCAGTTTCATATCACAGCAGTAGATTTCAAGACCACAGACAAGATTTTATTCTGCAGTTCAGTTGCCTCTGCACAGTCTTGTCTCTTGATAAGCTCCTTTTGCAAGTGCAGATCAGAGAAATCCTTCACATTTTGACGTTTATATGTGTGTGTACTAACTGCAAAACAAAAGTGCATAAAAATTAAGTGAGCAAAACATGAACGTGCATGACCATACTTTTCTCTTAGTGGAGGAATTTCTCCCATAACACCTTCACTGCCTTTGAAACAGTGGGAACTGCTGCTGAAATGTATGTAAGGATATGGCCTCTCCCAAATGAACCCAGATATATTTGTTACCTCCAGGTGTTCCTTGCTGCCGGTGAGTTCAGTCTTGCTACAAGGCTCTAAGCACCAGCAAAATCCTTGTCTGCAAGCCCAATTTTAAACAAATTATTATTCCCAGCAGAGTTTAGATTCTTGTATTTAAAGTGTTTTGCTGGGGCAGGGTGGTTTACCTCACCATGGTTTGAGCTGTAGGTCCTTCATTCTGCTTAGTGGCCTTTATGTTTCTGTCACCCAGGGCATCACGCAACAAATCTGAGAAGAAGAGAAGAGACCAGTTCAATGTCCTCATTAAAGAGCTTTGCACGATGCTGCAGGGCCACGGCCACCCTCTCAAGATGGACAAGTCCACAATACTGCAGAGGACCATCGACTTCCTACAGAAACAGAAAGGTACTGGAGGGTGCTGGCTCTGCATCTGCCCAGCAGCCAATTTCCACTCAGAAAATGAAAACTGTTTTTCCCAAGCATCTCAGACATCCAGAGAGGACATGAGCCTAAGTGAGGGGCAGAATAAGGCACAGCAGTTGGCCTCAGGAAATGGGCTAGAGCTGAATACATTGCTGACCAGTTAAACATAGACAGCTTTGGAAAGATGCAGTGCTGGATGCTTTTTACTGTGGAGACATCATTTCCCCCTCTGGCCTCTGCATCCCCTGGCCTGCATTGTGCACTCTCAAACAGAACATGAGGGGGGAAAAGCTGAGGAGCAGCACCCATTACAGAAGTCAGGAGAGGGGATTCTATGCCATCTTCCCAGGTCTCTTGGATTAGGAGATGACTGTCAGCCTGTCCTGCTGCCTGTGCACTCACAAGAGCCTTTCTGAAACAGCTCCAGAACTGCAGACACCTTTGCTCACAGGGATGCTCTACTACACTAAAATGAGCCCATTGACCTTAATTTTTTAAGGTTATCTTCAGGCCACCTAAAATGTCTCCATTTCCATTTCTTGATTTCTAATGCATTTGTATCATGATGGCATGGAAAATGACTGTTGCATGCAAGAAGGCTTTGTGTGAAGAATGATCTGAGGATGATTTCTCTAAAAGCCTCTTTAAAGAAATCTAGTGTTACTTGAAAATGAAAAAAAATCCAAGAAACATGACTCATGTTGCTTTTTTGATATTTTCTCTTTAAGAAATCACAGCACAGACAGAAGCCTGTGAGATTAGACAAGACTGGAAGCCTTCATTTCTTAGCAACGAGGAGTTCACCCAGTTGATGTTAGAGGTAAGAAGAAATGAAATAGATTAGTGAGAAATAATCAGTTCAGTGGAGTAGTTCAGGGATATACGGTTCCTTTTCACCTGTAGGTCCCAATGTTAATGATTTCTACTCTGATGGCACATACAATACAAACCTGACAGAGACCAATATTGTACTAAATGCTTTGCAGATACAGAATTGAAAATATGATTGCTTCCCCTTAAAGATAAATGGCTTTTCATTTTGAAAATGAGACTGATTTGGCCCAGATTTGGCCTGGTGAGAGAGGAAGAAGAGAATTTCCTTTCTCAGAAGAGCCGCTAGAGCTGGCAGTTTTAGGAAAAACTTGAAAGGACCTGAAAAAAGCAGAGCAGCTCTCTTCCTCCCACATCCCATTAGCCAGGCAGCATCGCCTGTGCTGCCTCTGCAGCTGCTGGCTGTGTGCTGCTGTCCTCGTGATGGGAGTGCTGCCTCTTTTGCTTGAATTGCCTTTAAGTGCATTCAGGAAAACGGCTCCGATACTCCCACCTCTAAAATGCTTTGCCGATCTAGAAACACCCCCCAAGCCTACATTTCTCCCCTCTTAAGGATGTGGCTCTGGGTTTGTGCTGCATGCTCCTCTTGCAGGGACATCTCCTGCCCTGCGTGGGCAGCTGCTGCTCTTTGCCCCACCAAAATAAGGGTGTATGCTGAGCTGAGCTGGGAGGTGTTGCTGTGTCTTACTTATTCCTTTTCATCAGGATGTCATGACTCACCTCTCTGGAAAAGTCTGTTCATTCTTTCTGGGAATCTCTCTCACCAAACAAGCTAGCTTGTTCCAGCTGAATCAAAACAAATTCCCCCCTTAGATTGGAAGTGGTGGGGGAGAGCAAGCCCTTTAATGACTGATGGTTTGCTGGACTCTGGTAGGCCATTAAACAGTTTGCTTAAAATCAGTGGGTTTTTTCCAGAGAGGATTCATTTTGAGCAAAGGCAGAGTCTGGCAGCGAGGTGGGGGAGATGGTGAATGCTGCATCTTTGGCTCCCTGTAGCTAAGCTGCAGAGCAGCCTCACAGTGTCTTTGGAAGAGCTGGCTTTGTGCACAGTGCTGACCAGCTATTAAACCTCCCAGATTTTGATGTTAGAGAAGAATAAGGACAGACACTGGGTAAATGGTACAAGGAGATTTTGTGAAGAACAGGGAGAACACAACACCCAAGGAGAAAAGCACAGGCAGTGACTTAAAAGGGACAGAGAGTTTTGACTCCAGGACAGAAACCACTGTGAATAAGAAAGGGGAAATAAAACAAGCCTTAAAATTGTTCTGTCACTAGCCTTACAAATCAGTGCTTTAAGCAAAATAAATAAGGCTTTAGATCTTCTTCATATTGTCCATAAATTGCTAAAAATACATAATTGTATAATTTTTCTGTCTCTGCTTATCCATCCATCCATCCACAATGCTGGGTTTGCCGTGATGATATCTAACATCTCCTTACGCACTGAGGTCGTTAACTATTGTGTAATTCAGAACACATAATGAAGTGACTGAAGTCACCAGGATTGTGTGGGTGTTGAAATTATAAGCATCACTGTCTCACTTCACGTTAAATAAATACTCGCTGGGTGAAAAATACAAGTCAATTTAATAATAATGAGAATGAGAAAATAAGAATATAAAAAGAATGTTGAATTAGACAGCATGTGTAATTTTTATTTTTCCACATTGAACTGTCATTTCCATGATAAATTTCTGCTAGGTTTAAGCTGTTAGAAGCATCATTAAAGAATCAATTAGCCTAAAATATTTTAAGTTTTTCCCTTGCATAATTCTGTTTTGTTTTTTTTTTTCTTTTTTTTCCTGCCTATTATCATTAGGCACTAGATGGCTTTCTCATTGCTCTTACCACTGATGGGATTATTATTTATGTGTCTGATAGTGTTTCGTCTCTGCTAGGACACTTACCGGTAAGTTCTGACCACGCAATACCTTGAAGGCTCATTCCCCTCCTTAATGCAAATCAGTGCAGGGCTGGGGATTGGTTTTGTCCAACCAAAGAGGCAACTGACTGTGGGTGGGAGGTCAGCCAATGAACTCTTGTGGAGTTTCTCAAGTTCCTGTGAATAACAGATTCTCTCCCAGGGTCTATGAGTTAGCTTAAAAAAACCCCAACTATGCAAAATCACTGTACTCATAGCTCATCACTTGGCTCTACATCTAAATGTCTGGGAGGTGTTTGTCCCACCAGGTTAATGGAAAATCTTATGGTTGTGAAATCCGTGCTGAAGCTCTTCTTAGATAATGTAAATATTATTTCAGAACTGAATCTATGCTCTTCCAATGACATTGGGTTTTTCTACTTTGAGCCCATAGTCTTTAGTAACAAATCTGTGGCCTCAGGGTTTTCTGGGAGAACTTCTAGAAACCAGTTAGTTGTCAGGTGCAGAAATTTCAGCTTGGCCCCTCAAAAACATTTTTCTCTTTATCTGGTGCCAAGCATGAAGCACCAAGGATGCCCTATATGAGGGCAAATTTGAGCACAGTTACCTGAATGTCCTGTGTGCAAAGAACAAATCTGTGCTGACATTTTGGCGGAACCCCTTTAGTCAGGTTGATGTGGGTTGATGAGCACTGAATCACTTGCAGGTCAAGCTGATTTTGCCAGATGTTCAGCCCAGAAGACAAATGGAGGAGGTGGGGAGGAGCTCTCCCTCTTCTGTGTCATGCTTTCAAAGAAAACTGTTTCACTTCTCATCCTGTTACATTCCTGTGGTACCAGGGTTTCTTCTCCAGCCTATATCTGTCTGAACTGAAGTGCAACCTCTGGGACTCATTCAACCTTTTGCAAATAGATAGTAATCCTGGGGTAAAATAGCCTAAGGGTTATATTCTGCCCTAGATCCATCTGCAGATTGACTGGGCTTCCTTGTCTTAGGCATCCGCGCCAGACCGGCAGTGTCTGTGCTCTGCTGAGGGATGAAAAGGCATGTGGTTGTGTCAGGCTGTACTGCTGAACATGACAAAGCATTCTTTTGTATCAGTCAGATTTGGTGGACCAAAATATATTAAACTTTCTGCCTGAGCGGGAGCAGAGCGAGGTGTACAAGCTCCTTTCTCCACATGTGCTCATGACAGATCCTGTTGCAGCTGATTTTCTAAATGGTAAGCTCTGCTCTTGTCTGTCGGTCAGGGAAGTTTGCCAAAGGTAAACAGCTCCTGGGGGAGTCTGCACAGAGCTCTCCAGCTATTTAATGCTCTTGCCTGCCACTTCTGTTTTACTGCATTTGTGGGTTAGTGCATCACATCTCTAATGTTCCTATGTGCTCCCAGTACTTGCTCTTTGATTAGGACAGTCTTTGTTTTACCATCTGCTTTGCCCCCGTGGAGTTCCCTTCAGGAGATGCTTTTCCCCAGGTGGGATGCTAGACTAAGCTTGAGAAAGGAGTGATGGCTTAGGGGAAGAAAAATTTGGAGAAATCCCAAACAGTTTTGGCAGAGCCGTTATTCCTTAGGAAGCTTGCATGTCTCGGGACACGAGAGAAGCCCTGATGTAACTTAAGCACCAGCCTTCCTATCTGAACAGTCTGTCTGGATCTGTACTGCTGGCTGCTGTCCCACCCCCAGCATGTCCCTTTCCCCCAGAAAATGTCCCCCAGGACCAGAGCAGGCAGGAGCATCTTCCCAGCACCTGCATTTCACCAAGCCTGTGCTGTGCCCCCACCCTTTTCCTGGTGGGTTTTGAAGGCCACTGAGCAGCACTGGGCTCCCCTCCCTGAGCATCAGTGGGAGCTGAGCAGCCTGATGATGCTCTGAGCAGCCTGGTGATGCTCTGCCCTGGGAGTGGTTTCCCTCTGGCTGAAGGCCGTGTGGTCTAATCCATAGAGTTCAGACTTGGGGCAGAAAACTGGATTAGAGCTTGGCACAGTGCCCTCCACTGTTAATGGCTTAGGGTGAGTTCAGTGCCCTTTGGGTCTGGGTCCTACGGAGCAGTGCCAGAGCAGGGTACTGCAGTACCATGTAACTGCTTTGCATGAAATCCTGCGTCCATGAAGTCAATACTGCTGACCAGTATAGCCAGGGTTTCACACCCAGCTTACTGGGGTGACTACAAAGACAAGAAAAAAGGGTGAGAATACGTTTTCTTAAGCAGAAACAGCTGATAATTGCTCCTAGTAGTTGTATATTTACTTTTGGGTATCAGAAGCATCCCAGCAGGGTGTGCTCAGGTACCACCGCAGCAGGGTTGGTAGATAAATTAAATATGTGAGCAAGCTAAAGTGCAGGCTGCTAATACCATTGTCTGTGTCTCCCCCTCTTTCTCTCATTTCAGCGGAAAAACAAATAGAGTTTTGTTGCCATTTAGCAAGAGGCAGCTTAGATCCAAATGAACCCCTGATGTATGAATATGTGAAATTTGTAGTGGATTTTAAATATTTTACTCATGGTAAGTTACTGTTTCAGCCTACTTTTGCCTCTCCACCTCTCTCCTTTAAATTGTGTTGATCTGTAGCATCCTAAAGGCTCTGCTTCTGCTGAAAACACCCCATAATTGTAAGGGATGGAATGAGCTGTGCATACATTGGATATATTTTTCATACAAAAGTGGTGGGGAGGCTGTTGATCAGAAGAGTGCACTCTCCTGCATGCTGTGCCTAAAGCTGATACCAGACTGAAAATACCTCTGTTTGACCCAGTGCCTATTGTAAAGCAGCCTACTTATTCAAATAGCCAGTAAAATACGGTATTCTGTTTCACTTGTGGCAGTGAAATGACACTTTACAGAGATTAAGTGGTTTGAGGTGCCTGTAAAATCCTGAATCTTGCAAATGTTGGCCTGGAGAAAGGCTGACAAGGAGACTGCAGCTGCACACCGTGAGCTGCTCAGAGCTATCTTACAAAGCTCCCCTGCAAACCAGGGGTAGGTGGTTACAGCTGTGTAACTCAGAGCCTGAAGGGTCATGCTTTAAATAACATCAGTGTGGCATCACCCTGTGGGTAGGAGGAGTTTGTTGCTTAGGTTTCATCAGTCACTGTACCTGTCTTGACATGAAAAGAAAGCTCTCCTTCCTCTTCTTCTTAAATAAGTTGTCTGGTTGTTTCTAGTGCCTACACCCTCCTGTAATGGCTTTGAGTCAGCTATTGCACGAGCTTTCAGGTCAGCCACGGAGGAGCAGATTTGCCTGGTAGCAACTGTTCGTCTTGTCACACCGCAGTTCTTAAAGGTGAGCTCTGCGCTGCCTCTGCCCTGGGCCGCGGGAGCGGGGTCAGCAGCACAGGCTGCCTGTGCACGGGGTGAGGAGAGGAGAGGAGACACCGCTGTGGCTGCGAGGGGGAGATGGCACAAGTGTGTATTTAGGAAAGGTAAGGTATAAAGCGGGAGCTGCTTTTGAGGAGAGGTGGTTTTGTGATGGGGTGTCTCAGAGGGGGCAGCCTGGGAAGCCCCAGGACAAGGGGAGCAGCTACACCGCTTGGGAATTTGCAGCCTTCAAAGAAATACATCCACCACTCCTTTGTGGAAGGAAGCCATCTGCATCTTGAAACACATTGAAAACGTGTGTCATGGGCTCTTTGTGCTGGTCTGTAAATGTCCTGTGGCACTGTGCACTGATGATAGGGGTAACAACTCTGGGTGCTGCTTGCTCAAGAGGGCATTAGCCAGCTCAGTTAGAGGCTGGACCTGGAGCTGTCATCCATATTCAAATACCAGTATTTGCAAAAAGCTGGGGAATTTTGCCTAGAGAGTGCAGGACAAGACCCTAAGACTATTTATCCTAGCTCTTAAATTCAGCTCAAGGTAAACTATTCACCCATTTTTCATCAGTTCATGCATCTATAAAACAAATCTTATGCACTCCTTAGAGGAAAATAACTCAAGTGCTTTTAAAGCACTGTATTTTGCTATGGTTTATTATATCAACAAGATGCATCCTAGGTTTTGATAGTGGGCTCCTTCTGTCATTTCATAGAATTAATGTCTGAATGTGCCCACTATTTTGCAGGAGCTCTGCAACGTTGAAGAGCCATGTGAAGAATTTACATCAAGGCATAGTTTAGAATGGAAGTTTTTATTCTTGGACCACAGGTAAGAGATTTGGGTTTAGTCACTGAAGAATAAATAAACTGTAGTTTAAAAATACAAAACTCTGTGTACCTATCGCCTGAGATCCCAAATGGAATAGTTCTAATTAAATGCAACTTAATAAGTAGCAATACTCTGAACTTAGCTATTAGGCACCCTTAGGTGCTTCACTATTTTCCATATTTTAGGCAAGTAAGAAACCACACAAAATGTCTAGAAAAATGCCTGATCTTCTAACCAAGATAGTAAGTCATTGAAAGAGAGCTGTGTGGGTCCCAGTATGTTCCCCATATTGGTTTAGCTCCTCTGTTTTACAACTACAGCTTCCAGGAATCCTCCTATATCTTTTGCTGTGTCAATAAACTTTTGATTTTTCATCTTCAGAAATGATGGAATTTCTAAAAATAAAATAAAAACCAGTGGATTTTGTTATTTAATTGCAGATTAGTTTTTGACAATGCAACATGGTGGGCTAGAATTCAGCTTGGTGAATGAAACAGACTGGAACCACTTTATTAAGCTGCTTAATTTAGGATTCATTTTCTTCAAAAGAAGCTGGAGAGTTTTATTCACTCTTTTACTTCTCTGGATTTGACATATGTGCATAAGCACATTGCAAAATCCTACCCTTTCCATTATCCCTCCCCTTTTGAGCTGTGCAAAGGTAGTCATTACTAAAAACAGAAGACTGGTGAATAAGGCTCTAAGGAAAAAAAAGATATTTGTGAGGGAAAATATCTAAATATCATCTGCACATTGAGAGCAAGAAAGAGAGAGAGCAAATACAAATGAATAATAACTTTCATTTCTATAGAACACAAGGTGTGTGCCTCACACATCACACCTTGAAGCGTGGAGGGACTGACCCTGTGACAGCCCTGCATTGATTATGCATCGTTTGGGACAGTCAGATAATTATTCATTCAGATGAGATGTTGCTGGAGTGGCTTTGTTAGACTTTAATTGGCCTGTCTGATAATGCACATTTTCAGAATCAGCTGATTAACGTTAAGATTTGTAAAAGAGCCCTAAGCCCCTCACTTCACTGATGAAGTGAGCTGCTTTTCCACAGGGCTGTGTCCCAGCAGCTCCTGTGAAAAAGGTGAGTAGGAGCTACTTTGAAACTTGTCAAAGAGTCTTTTGATGAATTTGGTTATGACTCAGAGAGGAATCTCTGTGCTGGGTGCTTGCAGACACTCCAGTCCCACTGATATCCCCAGCGAGGAAACCACTGTTACTGAGAGGAAATTAAGATGAGGCAGAGTTTGTGGCAGCCCCAGATGCAAGCAATGAGTTCAGACCCAAGAATGAGCAGATCATGGGAGTTGTCTCAATTAATCACAGATTCAAAGCTCTCTCCAGTACAGTCTGCAGGACACTGGGAAATGTTGCTGTTTCTTGCTGACTTGCATCACCACAGGCTGCCTGACACTGAGGTGTGCCATCAACAGGGGCAGAGGGTGCCCAGCAGGAGCTGGAATCAGGACCTTAGCTATCATGATTGCAACTTAAATCAGAGTAAAGATAGTTGCAATAAAAGCATTCCATAGATCTGGATAAACGTGAGAAAAATAGGAAAAGTCTGTATTCTGGGTCTATATGTAAATATGTGTAGAGAAAGAAAAACCTGTCAACTTTGATAATGATCTGTTTCTCTTCTGCACTGTGGTACTGTTCTTATTTTCCCTTCATTTATTAAAAGACTGCACCCAAAAGGCTCTCTAAAGACTGTGCATTCGCATTTGCACAGCGAGTTGCAGGTCTCAGAGCTGGAACTTAAGCTAACAAGACACTTTTCAATTGTTCCACAAGGCATCTCCTTGTCAAATGACAGATGAGGAGCATTTTGTGGCTGCTTTCTCATATAAAGAGCTCTGGTGGTATTCAGGAAAGCATAATACTTTCCTGATCAGCTTAAATGTTTATCTGATGTGTATCTGAAAGATGTTATTGTCTTGAATATAAGCATGTTGTTAAAAATAGGAGAAACAGTGATGCATTCTGCCAAAGAGACAGCAAGGAAGGACACTTTGATAAATACACATATTATCATCATTAACAGAAATCTGGGTCACATGAGGAAAAGGAACAGAGTGCTCTATGAAAAGTTACTTGAACAAATAAAGCTGTACTGTGGCAGAGACCACTGTGTGCTCAGCACAGTCTGTTTCAAGAGATTTGCTGTGGAGTGGAGACCTGGCTCTCCCAGCTAACCCCATGTGCTGGGACTCGGGAGCTCTGCTCACACCTTGCTCCTCCTGGGGCTGCTCTTGAGCAGATCCCTAGATCCTCCTCCTTCCCCCATTTCCCATTTGGTGCCAGACTGCCCAGCTGTGGGGAAGAGGGAGGTTACAGACCTGCCTGGGCTCTCTGTGGCTGAAAAACTGATGCCCACTGTGTCTCTCAAGAGGACAAATGTGGAGCTGGGTGGCTCAGCCAAGAGAGAACTTCACACAGTGATAACCAAGAAACTCAGGACTGACCCATCCAAACCCACAGGTACTACACTGAAATAGCTTTTTGTTCTTAGTCTTGGCCACTTGATGGTCTTCTTCCTTAAGAGCACTCAGCATACCAGGAGAGGGGCAGCAGGAGAGGCAGGTTTGATGGGCACCATCCCCTTCAGCCTGCCCCATTTTGAGTTATTTACCATTTTGTCCTATTCCTGAGAAACACACTGAACTTGGCAGGTGAACCTCACGCTGTCAGCACATCCTGCAGCCCAAACAAACAGGTGCAGCCACATTAGCACAGGTCCTGCCTCACTGAGTGCTTGAGTTGGTGCAGGCAGGAGTGTACCTGAGTGCTGGGGGATGGAGAGTGACAGGCAGGAGAGATAAAAACAGTGGTTTTCTCCTCACGTTTCAGTGTTGTTTCATAATCATAAGCTATCAGGCTCTGGTGAAGGCTGTGTTAGGACACCTGCAAAAAAAAAAATCTCGTATTTTGCCTAGAAAAAGGAAAATCTAGAATTGATAGCAAAATAGTGAGGTAAGTCATTGCAATGTGCCTATCTAAATACTTCATCAACTCCTTCTCTACCAGGCAAAGCAAAACCAGCCCTAAATCAGCCCCATGCCTATTGCTGTCTGTACTACCAGCACAGAAAGTTTTGTTGGCTATAGTTTCCCAAGCTTTTCCAGGGGAGCAATTACTTCTTCCCAAGTGGTCCTGACACACACTGCAGCTTCCCACTTTCTCTTCCACAGTTACTACCCAGGTGACATTTACATCCAGCCTACTGGATAATTTTACTCTAGCTCCAAGCTGTTATGTGCAGGATCAGCCATAGCGTTTCTCAGGCTGTGTCTCACAAGCATCCTTAATGAATTGAGTCACTCACATACGTACATGCCTCACTCTACACCCACGTAATGAATAGGCTGGGAAAGAGTAAACACACACCTTTTCATTTTCTCAGTTTTTACCTCTCCCTTGCTGTGGGTTTTTTTTATTTGTATATGAAAATACATCGCTGCCTATATGAAAATCCACCCCAGATTTCCCTGCCAAGTGAATGAACAAGGTGTTTGTTGCTGGTATCACAGGATGTCAAAGCGTCAAGTTCTGTGCTCACTCCCTGCCCTTTGCTTCCTTTCTAGGGCTCCACCTATTATAGGATATTTACCCTTTGAGGTTCTGGGAACATCAGGGTATGATTACTACCACGCAGATGACCTGGAGCTTCTTGCTAGGTGCCATGAACACTGTAAGTTGCCCTCCCTCTGCAGCATGTCTGTCTTTGATCTCATTTGTCACTTGTGCAAAACCTTTTGCTGTCATCACAAAAGGCTTCATCTTCAGGGGCACGAGGGAACTCGCCCTTCCCATGACAGACTGTCACAGCTGACACCTACCTGGGAGGTTGAAATCTGCAGAATTCACTCAAATCAGAAACTCTTTGTGCAAGTTTCCTAAATTGGCAGATACCTTGTTTGAGCACAGGTTGTTCAGAGTGAAATGAGATTAAAAGATTGGGAGTTAGAACTTTCCCCCCCTCTGCCCTGCAAGTTTTGTTCATTTGTCACAGTTCATGGGGTCTTGCCATTCCTCTGGGCTCCAGAGTCAGCCAGGAGGCTCAGCTCACCAAAACACCTTCTGAGAGCATCATTAGGATCGCCTGCCTGTGCAATTAGATGTTGTGAACCTCACTTACTCATTAGTAAAATGCTTCTGGAGATTCAGTATTACTTTAAATACAAAAGTACTGAACACAGTTTCCCTGTGGGTGAAGATGGCTCATGTTTGGTCGACCTGAAAGGGAAACAACAAAGCAGAAGAGTCAAGTTCAGGCTGATGTGTGAGCACCACAGAATGTCCACGAAGTTCATTTCCGTGCAAGGAGAAATAGTGTGACCTGTGGGAGCCAGGGTAGAAGGAGCACTCGTGTGAGTTCCACAGCAGTGCAGCCCAGTGCTGAAGAACCATGTCCTGCTGAGGGCTGGAGCCAATGTGAGGAAGGGCAGAAGGTGTCTGCACATGTGGTCTACTCTTAAGCAGTGTGCAGTTCCTAGCAGGTGTGAGATGCTTTATCCTCAAGACCCAGGTTTTTCCATTTTATTGGGTGCATTTCAGACTGAGATATTGAGCCAGAGTTATGTGTGTGTCCTGCGGTGGTTTTGCATTGCCAAGCACTGCAATGAAAAATAACTACATACTTTGTAAAATGCATCTAGGTAATCCGGTATTTTGCTAAGAAGTATTACTTACAGGTTTCCTATTGGGGACAGTCTGTCTCTCTGCTATCTCCACTTGAAAGGAGAGTGTTTTGTCAAAAGGAAACAAGGACACCCCAGAGAGTAGAGCCCGCGGGATGCTGTAATTGCTCTGAGATGCAGAGCAGCACGATGCTGGGACCAAGAAACGCCACCCAGAAGCCCCACAGCCCACTAGAGACAACCCATCTCTGAGCTGCAAACCACCCCCATCTCTACCACAAACCCTCTGCCACTTACACAAATGAGGAGCTGAGGGACCTAGAAGAGAATGGGGAAAATACTTCCCTGTATGTCAAGTTTCCCTGCTCCACATCCCTGCTGGCTGCTGTGCCCTGTCCAGGCAAAGCACTGGTACAGCCCCTGCCAGGGAAGTGGGTTGCCTGGCTGAGCACACGGAGGAAGCTGTGACAGGGGGACACACGGAAGAAGTGTAGATGGGAATATTAACAGAGTATTTTAATTGTTCTCAAGTGCAGTACTTCTTAGTGCTGTTTGCTTAAAAGACAATTCAGATACAAGTGAGATATTCAACCAGACAGTGGCCTTTTGGTAATGCATGTGCAGTTTGGTACAGACACAAACTGTGTTGAGAGTGGGTCAGATCATTCAGCAGAGAATCGATTTGATGATTTGTATTCTACATCTCTATCAGCCATGCATTCCTCTTACCTATTAGAAGAATATTTGCACAACACACCTGTAGGAAACGATCTTTTCATTTTACTGCACAGGGAAACAAAGTAAAGTGCTGGCAGAGTGACTTAGAGAAGTTGCTTCAGGACATCTCTGCCAGGAGTAGGAGCTGAGGGATCCCCAGCATGTCATGTTAGCCAGAAAATCTCTGCTAAGTGCTTCATCTAAAGCCCATCACTGTTAATGGGATTGCTAAAGAAGTCAGTCCTGATATTTTAACAAAGTAGAGGTGTGCAGGTGAGTAAAAAACCACTTGGGTTAGTGTGGCTTGCTAAGTTCCTGTTTGTCACATTGACACTCTGGGCAGGCATCTTGTGTCACTGCTGTCAAGTGAAATGGGTTTGTTTAAACCACATTTGTATTTTACTTTGCATTAATTGTGGGTACTTTAAGTGAGCATGTTTCATTTTGTACTCCCAGCAGTCTGGAACAATTAGTGTGGTTATTTAACATAGTTCCCCTCATTATTTTCCAGTTGTATTACAGAACCTGAGATTTTTCTGGACATAGCCTGATAATATATACCAGGTTGGCATAAGCCAGGTCTTGGAGAAAACTCTCAGTTAAACTGTTAAAACTCCACTATCTTGTTGTTTTGTGCCATTATTAGGATTCTTACTTCGCACCTTCAGTCTTTGAAATGCATTCTCACCTACTTATGAAAGGCAAATAATTTGTTTGATTAATGTTATTTATGCTTATTTTAGGGGAGCCCATGAGTAAGTTACAATAATGTAGCTAGTTATATGGTTATACCAGTTATAAGAGCAATCTCAAAACAGCAAAGGGCACTCCTGAAAGTCAGCAGGAACAACCCTGAACAAAAGCTGAGTACACGGTTGTGGATCATCTGTCTTGTTTATAAAGCTCAAGAGCCACTTTAGCACTGCCCCAGTCTGGGAGAGGGGTGTGGGACTGAATGGGTTTTCCAATCACCTTTGCACCATGAAATCCCTGTTTGCTATAAATTGCTTTCTCTTTTTGTTAAACAGTGATGCAGTTTGGAAAAGGAAAGTCCTGTTACTATCGGTTCCTGACCAAAGGGCAGCAGTGGATATGGCTGCAGACCCACTACTACATCACCTACCACCAGTGGAACTCCAAGCCTGAGTTCATCGTTTGCACTCACCTGGTAGTTAGGTAGGAGCAAGCACCAAACTCTTCACATTGTATATTATGTGTGTGTTCAGCCACTGCTTTTTCTGGTTCTGTTTCATGTTAACCAAATACTTGCTGTGCCTACTGACACACAAAAATGATATGTAATTCCATGAAACTGTTCTGACAGGGAATATGTGTTTTATTTATGTATTTACCTTTTTTTTTTTTTTTTTTTTTTTTTTTTTTTTTTTTTTTGTCTGGCAACTGGACCAAAAGCCTGGAAGCCACCTTTGGCCAGATCTATCAGTGTGTTACATTCCCCTTTTGTCCCTAGTGATGACATGGTCATAGAAAGAATTAAAGCTATTGGGAATCAGACAGCTTTCTGGGCATGAATGAGATCACATAACTCCTACAAAACCTTTTGATCAGAGCTTTAAATATTTATGACTTGAAGTTAGCTGCTGGCTTGCTGTCCTTATTCCTCACCCAAATCCAGCCCTGGATCCCCCCCTAGTGGAAAGCTGCTTGTGCTGAGCTGCAGCCCGTGCTGGAAGGCAGTGCATGTGTGGGATGCTCTGTGAATGCACCTTCTGGAGGGGGATCTGCTGGATTACCGCTGCCATCTCAGAAAAGACTGTGTTAAGAGTAAGAATGTATCTTCTGAAGGGCTTGAAAAAATAGTGGCACACTGGTTTGCTCTATGAACTTGAGTAAACCTATTGCTCACTGTGTATTTCTTTACTGCCAGGAATCGATTTTTTTCTGGTCCCCCTCTTTTTCTGTCAAACATCTGGAAGAGCAAACACTAGTAAATGTGAAATATATGGATCTGTTAGAGTGAGTCAGAGGAGGGCCATGAAGATGCTCAGAGGGCTGGAGCACCTCTCCTGTAAAGACAGGAAGAGAGAGCTGGGATTGTTCAGCCTGGAGAAGAGAAGGCTCGAGGGAGACCTTAGAGCCTCTTCCAGTGCCAAGAGAGCTGGAGAAGGACTTTGAACAAGAACATGGAGTGGTAGAACAAGGGGGAATGGCTTTAAACTGTCAGAGATAGGTTTCGATTAGATCTTAGGTAGAAATTCCTCCCTGTGAGGCTGGTGAGGCACTGGAAGCCCAGAAAAGCTGTGGCTGCCCCATCCCTGGAAGTGTTCGAGGCCAGGCTGGGCCCTGAACAATCTGGTCTAGTGAAAGGTGTTCTGCCCACAGTAGAGGGGTTGGAACAAGGTGATTTTTAAGGTCCCTTTCAACCCAAATTCTATTGATTCTGATTCTATGATCTGTGATATAAATTACATATGAAGTGTTAACATAAGGAAATGTTACACAGAGAGATTGCTTCTCAGTTGTCTTGCTCCTGCCATCCTTCAGGGAAATCAGCTTCACTTTAAGGTCTGAATTTATTGTGCATGAATTTGTTTCTTCTTTCTGGTTCCAGCGCCTCTTAAACCTAACAATATAGCCCTAAATAGATTTTGAAGTTCAATTCTGTCTCAGAGAGTTAAGGTTTAAAATATGTTACTGGAGCACACAAGTTAAAATGTTGTTTCAGGAAAATTCATTGTCACAATGATAGAAGTGCGGTCGGTTCAGCAACTTCTCTTGCTTCCCACAAAGGTCGCGGCTCATTAATATTTCATCACCCTAAGATCCGGCACCTCTCAGTGCCCACGATCCATGAGCACTCAGAGAGTCTTTGAAACATCCTCTCCAGTTTATCCCAGTGGTGACTCATGTGGCATTTGTTACTGTAAATATTTTATTATTTAAGAGGGGGAAAAGTAAGGAAAGAAAATATACTCTTTTAGAGGCACATTATAGGGATTCCTGCACTTCATATTGCACCTGGGTAGCTGCTGGCTTTTATCTGGAGCTTCCAGTGGAGTGCAGGGTGTTAACTCTGATGCATGCACAGCTGTGTGCACCCTCAGAAGGAGGGACCTGAGCACATCCTGCCCAAGGCACTGGCATAGGGATCACTGGGCTACCATGCAAAAAAATTATTCTTGTTCATCATCATCAGGTTAGAAAATGAATGTACACTTGTTATGGCAGTTTACCTGCACAGAAGTTGTAGAATAATTTTTTGGCTTTTTTTTGTTTTGGGTTTTTTAGTTATGCAGAAGTTCGGGCTGAGAGAAGGCGAGATCTTGGGCTCGAAGAGTCATCAATTGAACTGGCATCCTCTTCTCTAAAGGTACCATGTTCCTTCACAGCTGAATGAGAAGATGTTTAAACCAAACTGAGTAATACCTTACCAATCTTGGGAAAATATCTGTTCTTTCTTCTCTGTTTTCTTTACTCCCATCTCATTCCAAGCCCTCAGCTGGGTCAGGACTCAGGCAGGCCCTGAGAAGGCTTCCTCTGCGTGGCTCCAAATTGCCCATGTTGGTTCAGGACAGGCTGGATGAGTTTTGAACAGCCTGATCTAGTGGAAGATGCCCCTGCCCGTGTCAGAGAGATTGGACCTAGATGATCTTTAACTCCAAGTATTCTCTGATTCCACAATAACTGTGAATTCAGCAGTTGCATTGCTCTGTTCTGCTCCTTGTAATCTTTCTGAAACCATGACACAAACGACAGGTTAAACCACCTTGTCTCAGAAGCAGAGAAGCAGAGCTGGAGCTGGAGGCCGGATTGCTGTACCTGTCACCCTCAGTAAGGCACAGGGGATCTAAGAGTAGGGCAGTAGCACAGGGTACCTGTTTTGCTTGTGCCAGCTCATCGCTGATATTCAGATGAGGATGGGAAGTGAGGGGAAAACACTCACCTAGATTTCAGCTGTTGCTGGATCACATCAAATGTAGGATTGTGACCGGAGCAATAACTTCCATGGCTTGAGTCAGTCTGGCATCACCACGCATCATTCCAAGTAACAAGGTCATTTTAACTACTTTTAAGTTTTTTCTCTTGGTGGTTTACAAATAATCAAAGTAATTGCAAGTGGATCGTTGTGTAGTTGTCATTCCATCAGCCTCTTTGCTGTTCAGACATTATTTTATGGGAGCTCAGGCTGTTCCCCTCTGCTGCCCAGGTCGTGCCCAGAACAGGCTGCTGGAGCCACTGCTCCCCCGGGAGCAGCGAGTGGGATTGCAGCTCTCAGCATTGCCCAGTACCTGACCCTCAGGAGACGTTTGCTGTAGGTCCTCTTGGCTCTGGCTGATGTCCCCATGCCACTGCTCCATGTCCCTTCCCAGTCATCTCTCTCCATCTCTGCAATGGATAAAACTATTCCCCAGGTAGCCCGCCCCGGCACCTTCATTCATTGCCCCTGCCACCACTCCCCAGTGCGCCACAGCTGGGACATCCCTGAGGAGATCGGGCGGAAAGAGGCTGACAACAAAAGTTTGTTTCCTGCTGCCCACAGGTGGAGCAGGAGGGTGGCACAGCAGAGTGCAGGCCACGGGCAGCAATCCCCACGGAGGAGCAATCCTCCACTGCTGCTCGCTGCCATCAGACGGGTGCCCGGGGCATGAGTGTGAGGGTCCTGTGTGCCTGAAGGCTTCGGGGCGAACTGAGAGGGGCGGAGCGGGCGGGGCTGGTGGTGTGGGGCCGCGGGGCGGCACAGGCGGCCTGCTGGGTCCGTCTGCAAGCGGGGGCTCAGGGAGGTCCCTTCCGGGGCCATTCCCGCCTCCTGACGGGCTCACCGCCTGCGCTTTGCTCCCCGCAGAGCCACAGCAGCTACCTGGACGTGGGGCAGTGCGGCAGCAGCCAGGACGCCAGCCGGGAGGGAGTGTCACTGTCATCGCACAGCTCCCGGCGCTCCTCGCACACCGCCCTCTCCGACTCCACCTGTACGTGCCGGGGCGGCCCAGCTTGGGTGCAGGCAGTGGGCTGAGGGCAGAGCAGCCCCCAAAATACTGGGGTTCGGGTGGAAGGGACCGAGGCGGGGTGGGAGGGGAATGGTCAGCGCTGGGACCGACATACCGTGTCATGACAAGTCATGGGGCAGCAACAGAGCCACGGCCACCTGCCGCCTCCTCCCTCTTAACCCACCGCCCGTGTGAGAGCAATTTCCCCCGGCTTTTCACCAGCTGAGGGTCGTGGCTGTTTGCTGTGGTTCAGGGGACACGAGGTGACTCGCTAGCTTGATTGAGGCAAGCTCACTGACAAAAGTTTTATGTTGGGATAATATAATTTTATTATGGGGTCTCTGATGTGAAATCCCAGCAGAAGGAGCACAGAAGGATGCCTGCCTTGCTGGCAGCTTCATCCCCAGCTCCCATGAGTGCCCGCCTTGCCCTGGGGGAGGCAGCAAGGTGACTGCAGTGTGCCCCGTGTGGGGCCATGGGTAGGAAACTCAGGGGACTTTTCTTGAGATACTTGCCATGGGGAGAGCAGGGATCTCATCTGGATACACCCATGGAGGGCAGGCTGAATAGGGGGCTAGCATCAGGAGGGAACCCAGCAAGTCAGGTGGGGAGCCAGAGGGACCACAGAGGGTCTCTCTTTGGCAGTGTTTGGCCCATCTGCCTGTGCGGAGTTCAGGCTTAGCCTGGGTAGCCAGGCACAGGTCTGCTGTGTCACAGTGAATGTCTCTCTTCCAGCCACGTCATCCATGCGGCGCACGGACACCAGCACTCCCACCCGGCCGGCCGTGCCGGGGGCTCCGGCCGAGAAGGCAGCCCTGCGGCTGGCAGCAGCCGGGAGCACTCAGGTCAGTGGGCCTGAGGAGCAAGAGCCTTTCTGAGGCTGTGGTGAAATGAGCTCAACAAGCATTGATCACACCCTCAGAGATGCTGGATCCCACACTCTGAGTGTGCTGGGACTTCCTGGGGAGTGCCACTGGCTGGCAGAGCCAGTGGAGAGATGCTAGAGGCTCCTCTGCTGCCTTCTTTCAGGATTCAGTTTGCTCCTCCAGGCCAAATGCCTTTTTACACCACCAACCCTCTTTTCTTGGGGTTAGTACACATGAAATGGCCTTTATCCAAAATGGATGCTGACACCAAGGACTTGCAATTAGCAGGGGCATGCAGGAGCCTAAATTCTCCCTGCAGACTTATCCTCAGATCTCCAATCTCAGTTGTCCAACTCCCTGCACTTGTTCATCCCTGGTATGAGCTGGTACAGCAGCAGCTCTGCACTAGAGGTGCTATGGACCTACAGTAAGGCAAAGTTTTCATTTCTAGGCCATAGCCACTCCTCAAGCCCCTGGTGAACACCTCCCTCAGCACCCCGTGGCTCAGCTGGCAGTGCCCTCCCAGCACCCTGTGATGGTACGTGGTTTATTTTTTTAAGTGCACTGGTGTGTCCTGTCAGCAGAGCAGCCTTGGTGGCTCCGGTTCACTGCCCTTGCATCCTTGCTGGCTCATCCCAGAGTGGGGACAAGGTTTCTGTGCCCTTTCTGTTGCTGTTACTGAGATTTACCTGCAACCAAATTGTTGCAACCACTTATTTCAGCAAGCAGAGAGAGCAGGTGGGACACCCAAAGAAATAGCACAGGAGAAGGTTTACACTTGTCAAAAGCATTGTGGGCTGCTGAAGGCTTCTCCCTGAATCTGTAGCAGCTACCTCCAGGCTGATACAATGCTGAAGAGTTTTAGTAGAGGAAGGGGATGCCATGGAAGGTTTGAGTTAGGCCAGGAAAAGAAAAAAAACAAAAACCCCAAGAAAAATGTGGGAGTCATAAACCATAATGACAAGGTCTGTCCTTACAGGGCTTTGATGTCAGTGCAGTAAATGTTCAGACTATAAAACAGAGATTGAAGATGGCCAGGATAGGTGTGAAGGATGGATCCCCAGGTAGGATTGCAGCCTAACTTGGGCCTGGCATCTGGTAAATATCATTAGCAGCACAACTGAAAGCCCAGCCAGGAGGTGTGGCAAGGGTTTGGATGCAGTGTCTGCCACAAAACACAAGTGGGCCCAAACCAGCAGGGTGTTATCCTGAGGGGACAGGAGAGTCCCATGTATAGACACTTCATCTGTGCAGAAATTTAAAGACCAATGCCTGGAGGGAGGCACTGCATGTGAGCCAGATGTGCTGCTGCTCTGGAGCTACAGTGGCACTTGGGTTAAATATACACTTGCATTTGTCAACATTTTTTGTCAGCATCATGTTTTTTATGGCAAAAGCTGAAAAGCAGTCATTTTTCTGAATCCAACATTGCTATGAATGTGAGTAGCAGGACTGGCCCTACCCTGTGGTCGTTTTTCTCTGTTCTCTGCAGCCAGTGTACCATTTCCCCACCCAGCTGGGGATGATGCACCAGCTGAAAGAGCAGCTGGAGGAGAGGACTCGCATACTGCAAGCTGACATCAAAACGCAGCAAGAGGAGCTCCACGTCATCAAGGAGCAGCTCCAGCTCGTGCAGGACTCCAACCTGCAGGTACCTGCTGCCCCTGGGGCTCCCAAACTCACCAGCCATTTGCTTTTCCTTTGAGGACACAGAGCAGTAACAAAATTGTCTGTGGCAAAAGCATTCGGGAATGAACTCTGGACAAATTGTTATCGCGGTTTCAGACGTGGGAGTGGTGTTTCCCAAGAGATGAATGATGTCAGTATCTGGCTGAGTATTGAATCAATGATTTCCATGATTTAGAAAAAGCAATCCCAAATTAATCCAAAGTCTCCCATGCACAAAAAGCTTGGTGGTTCCGTGTCTGGTTAATGCTGCTGGATCCCCACTGCCCCTCCTGCAAAACACAGCAGGCACAATGGAGCTGGAACGGTCCTGGCTCTGAATAAATATTTGACACAAGCTAACATTTGATTTTCTGTTACTCATGGTTCACTTTGCCCCTGGATTTAGAGATACTGCTGCTGCTGCAGTGTTATTTCTGCCAGGCAGTACAACCAACAACTCCTGTGCCTCTTTTGTTTAAAGATGCTGATGCAGCAGCCGATCCCCGTCGTCTTTAACAAGGTGCAGCAGCCGAGCCCCCGCAGGCCGCCGCCGCAGGGGACGCCCAGGCAGACCGCAGCCAAGAAGTCACAGCAACCAGGCCTCATGGGGATGAAGCACTACTGCAGCACCCACCTGCTGTCACCACGCCCGTTCCTCAGGGACCCCTGTGGCACAGCCCCCCAGGTCACTGGCTGCTTCGTTGTCTTCATCACCCCCTTTCCTGGCTTCTAAATCCTTGTCTGCCGTGTCAGTTCTCCCCGTGGTCCTGTGCATCCCCTCTGTGTTGGTTTTACTGCGTAGCTGGCGTTGAGGAATTTGTGTCAAGAGTCAGTTGTGAACAATGTCACTCAACTGTAAAAATAAAAGCCAGGTAGCCAAAAAGCACGGAAACCCCAGGGACTTCTGGAGCCCTCCTGGTGACTGGGGAGGAAGTGAATGGGAGGTCTGGGCTCTCATCAACACAATGCTCATTCATAGCCAGTGAGAGTTGTGGTTTCATAACATGGGAGTAGGCATCATTTTAAAAGATTAATTTTCCTCTGCCTGAGGAGTCTTGGAAGGCAGCTTTGAAAAAACAATTTTGTCATCACTAGACCTAAATCCACTATTAAGATGGGAAAGACTTGAGTTGATCAAAAGCAAAGAAGGCCAAAACTGCAGCTTTAAAGGACAGATGAGATGCTTTCCTTGGAGACTTTGGATTTGCACTTCCTCTCTTAAGCTGTTCTTTTCCTCCTCAAGCCTTTGTGCTCTTACCCTTGTACCCTAATTTCTCAAGAGACTGTCTGGGGATGCCAACACCTGCCCTGCAGGGACAATAGACACTAATGGGTTGGTTGTCTTGAATAGAAACACTGTTCCTACTGCTGTGTTCAGGGACAATATCCTATTGTTCCTTCTCCTTTTCCCATCTGCCCACTGTAAGTGGTTATTTTATCCCTCCATTAGGGAGCTTTAAAAGTTACATGGGTGCCTATGTCTTCATTTCAGGTGCAGCAGCAGCAGCAGCAGCAGCAGCACCCCATGAGAGGAAGCCAAGGGCAGCAGACGTGTGTGCCGGGGCAGGCGAGCGTCTCGGTGCCCCTCTACAACAACCCCATGGTGTTGTCCCAGACACCCCCCATCGCCGTGGCTGCACCGGTGCCGACTGACAGCAGCGAGAGGCAACCACCAGCTGACTACAGCCAGGACAGGAGCCTCAGGTACCCACAGCCCTGCTGGGACCATCCTGGGGGCAGTGACAGAAAACAGCAGCACTGGGGCAGCAGGGAGGGCTCGGGGCGATGGGCTCAGGATGCCACAGCAGGCGTAAGGATGTTCCCTCTGCAGGGTGAGCCCAGCGTGCAGGCAAGCAGGGTGCTGTGCACATCAAGGCATTAAATCAAGGGCATTAAATCCTTTTCTCTCTGTATTTCCATAAATTAATCTAACCCTGCTCTCTGTCAGTTTAAACCCATTCCCCCTTGTCCTGTTGCTCCATGCCCTTGTCAAAAGTCCCTCTCCTGCTCTCTTGTAGCCCCTTTAGGGACTGGGAGGTGCTATAAGGTGTTCCTGGAGCCTTTTCTTCTCCAATCTCCACAATCCAAATCCTCTCAGCCTGTATTCACAGGAGAGATGTGAGAGGATAAGAAGCATCCTGTTTCATTAGCTTGTTTTCAAGGTAGTGGTTTACCTGCTTTCAGGGAGGATTTGCAAGGAGTTGTTGACCTCTCTTTTCCCTGACCATCTTCTGTTTTCCTTCCACCACAGGATGCTGTTGGATCAGTCCATCCAAGCCATGATGCCTGCAGCCAACAGCAGTGGCCAGCCCGTGCAGAGCAATGCCAGCAGGCAGCAAGGAAAGTGAGTCTCTGCTGGCCCTTGTTTTCCTGCAGTGTCTTAGCAGGACACTTAATGGCAGTGAAAAAGAGGTGGAAAAACTTGTACCTGATCACACAAATGCAAACAGTCTCAGTCTGAAATGAAACAAAAGTTCAGCCAGTTAGGAGAAAAAGTAATGAGAATATTTTTTAATTACAAAGAACTTTATGATAAATAAAGTGCTTTGAAAAAAAAAAAGTAACCATTTTCTGGCTTCTGCAAAGCATAAAATGCTTGACCAAGACACAGAGAAAATGTACAGCCTTAAAAACCTTAATTTTCAGCAGTTCCAGTCCATGCTTTGTGGGCAGGAGGGAATCTGGGGCCTGCCATCAGCAGGGTCTGCATGGTTTGACGAGCCCTGCTCCAGGCTGGTTCCTGCAGCAGCTGGGCTCCCCAGTGCCCATTCTGAGGGTGGGTCTGGGTGTGGGATCTCACGCCTGGTTTTCCTCCTCGTGGCAGGTTTGTTGCAGAGCAGCAGACCCTGCCGCCCCCAGCACAGGTGCAGCCAGTCACCTGCAGCGCCGTCCGACCTCCGGCCCCACCGCCCATCTTCTCCCCGTCTCTGATGATCCCACACACCAGCTTCACATCCCACCAGGCCAGCACACCAGTTCATCTCCACCAGTGGCCACAGCAGCAGGTTCAGCAGCACCGCCTCTACCTTCAGGTATTGGAGCAGGAGCAGGTTTCTGAGGAGGCACAGGGATGGCTTAGGGATTGGTTGGGGTTTTTTGAAGAAATGGGGCTTATCTGGCCAATCAAACCTGGTCAGTGCCTTTGCACACCCTCCATTCCCGTTGTATCTCCACATAGCCAAGTGCTCAGCCTTTCCAGGCTGACTCTGCACCCACTCAAGGCTATATTTTCCAACAAACTCAGTTATCACACCCTGTAAAGAAAAAATACCCAGTTTTTCAAACACAGCTTTTCATCCAGAGGAGCTGTGGTGGGAAGCTTGCTGTAGTCATGAAATAAGATAAGAGATAAGCTCTTTGGAAAACATACCTCCTGCTGTTACATCTCAGCAGAGCAAGGTTTTTATCAGCTGCCATCAGAGCTTTCTTTTAATGAATGGGTATTTCACAACACACATCTCTGGACAAGGTGATTTCGGTTTTTCAATACACAATTTACATCAGTACATGCTGAACTAGTGACACTGCCTAGGAGAGGGGTTGTTGAAACTAGTAATTCATTAGTAACACGCTCTCCAAGCCCTGCCTGGATGGCAGGGGTAAGTTACAGTCCTCCAGGCAAAGAAGGTAGAAAAGAAAGCAGGAGGAGTAGGTACAGTTGAAAGCAGCCACACAGCAGGACTGGATTTAGAGTGAGAAAAGAATCGCTGTTGTCAGCAAATGTGGCATGAACTGTCCCTGCTTTGAGTACGTGTCCTCATGGGCTGCACTGAGGTCCTGAGGACCAGCAGTGTGGACAGCAGGAGTGAAACAGCAAGTCCAGGTCTTTGGGGTACCAGCCATGGGTGGATACATGGTCACTAGGACCTCTTTCTTGGTTGTCTGAAGGTCTTTCCCATGGAAGATGAAAGTTGCACATCCTGCAGATTTTACCTTGCATCCAAGTAGTGTTTGGAGGTCTCCATTCCTGCTGGGCTCCCCGTGTTAGGACAGGTGGATCCTGCTTCCCCTCTGTGGTCTCCAGGCATTGTTGGTTGTGCTGACAGCAGCAGCATCCCGAGGGGCACAGCTCATACCCTCAAGTTTAGGACTTGGTGCCCACACTCCTGGGCATCAGTCTCAGCATCAGCCCTGCAGCAAGAGAGGGAGAGTTGGACGATGGGGCAGGTCTGACTGCTCAGATTTGTGTCTCCCGACAGATGCAAGGTCCTGAGCTGGTGCCTGGGGCTCCGACGCAGCGCATTTTCCAGCCACCCCACACCCCGCAGCAGAACCCCTTGAGCTACTTCCTCCACCCACAGCAGCAGAGCCACCACACGCAGGGCCAGCCCTGCAACCTGCCCGACCTGCCCGAGATGCAGCTGCCCTGAAAGCCGGTTCTGGGAGACAAGGACCACACGGCTGCAGCCGCTGTGCCCGGGCGCACGCAGGAGAGCACGACGCCGTCAGAGCATGGCACGGGAGAGGTCGGGCTCCGTGGGGAGGTGGTGGCTGGAGGGATGATCCCTGACAGGGATGCATGGCTGCGAGGGCCTCGTTTGTTGGGGTTCCCATGCAGCCAGTCCATGATGCTGTTCCGGCAGCAGGGTGTGCCCTGGCCCGGCGCCGTGGTGCCACTGGAAGCAGTGGCTTTCTGGCTGCAGGGAGGTGAGGTGTCAGGTTGCCATGAAGCTCAATTTGCAATGGAAAAAACCCTTTTCCATTCAGGACTTCAATGCTGAAAGTCACTGTGAATTTAAGCCCAGCATTTGGAGCACATAGACTGTACCAGTCCGCAGGACACCATTGGATAACCGTGTACATAACTCGTTTTGCTGTAGTAGGTCCATTGTGGATTCTTTTTCCTTTTTCTATACCTCAGTCCCGCAGTTTTTTGTTTTCCAGGAGATTGGATAATGCTGCTAATTTACATAACACCACTTTTGCCTGAATTTCTTACTGTTGTTATACCAGCTCACATCGCAGCTAGTACAATATTTGTCATGTTTTATTTTTGGTTAACAAGTGAAGATAAATTTGTATGGTTTTTACTCCCTGTAGCCAAATATTTTTCAGGTTACAGACAAAGAATCTTTACTCCTTTTTTTTTTTTGTTTCAAGTGATGTAGTTGTATATGTTTCTATACATAAAAACAAACAAACATGCATAGAACAGCATATGACAGCAAACTTTGTGGTTTTGCTAGGTCATGTTTCAATTTGGCGAACCTAAAATGTATAATCACAATACACGCGATGTTACAAGCCCATAGGGTCAGCAATAAATTGTATTTTTGTAAATTGTCACTTTTTAACTATAAGTTTATATTTATGAATTGAAAAACCAGTTTATTCCTCAGTGGGTGTATAGTTAAGTGTCCCTACTGTTTGTGTCTTTCCAAAGGAAAAATTAAAAAGTACATTTTTGAAGTGTTAGTAGCTGAGTACTAACTTTGGGCATTGTTAGAGCCCAAACATAGATGGGTTTGGCCATTACTATAAACTTTGCTAGGCAGTGGTTAGTTAGGACCAGGTCTATCTAGCAGTAAAGCTCCAGCTGGCAGACAGAGCAAGGTTTAGAGAGGAGTTAGTTCCTAGTGTTTAGTTCCTAGTGTCTTTTGAAACCAAGCAAAGAATGCTTGGTTTTGCCTTTTGTGTGGTTTTTTTTTTGTATGGGGTGGTTTTTTTGTTTCCTTCTTTTCCTCCTGCAAGCCACTTTCTTGGCCCTTTGCAGTGCTGCAGCAGCTGGTGTTACTGGTGGTACTGGTGTTGGTGGAGCAGCTTTTGGCACAAGCAGCTCTGAGCAGTGCTGTGTTTCAAGAAAAGGGTGCAGCGGGGCTCCTCCAGCCCTGGTACCCCAGGGGCTGTTTCCCAGCAGTTCTTCCTGGGGAAGGGGATGGGTTTTGCTGTGCCACATTGCCTGGGGGAGTGCTGGTGGGAGGACAGGCTGCTGGAGCTGGGATCAGCCAGGAGCTTTTGGGGCTGGTACAAGGTCCTAGGGTGCTTTGGTGTTTTGGCCAGGGCAGAGGTGGGTGTGTGAACAAAAGCTGTGCCAGCCCCTGGCTTTCTATGGGTCCCCTCCCTTGGCAACAGCATCTGCTCGGGTTGTCTTTGACTGGGACATTGAGTGTGCAGCTCCCAGGGGAGCTAGGCTCGATGGATCGTGGGTTGCAAAGCTGGCCACGTGAGCATTTTGGGGAGCGTAGTGGGCAGTAGAACGGAGGCAATGAACGCCCGACAGCCTGGGGTCCAGTGTCGGGGCTCACGCCTTGTCTGCACGTGGCCCAGCCAGGGACCACTCAGCACGTGCAGCCCCTGGTGCTGGGCAGCCAAGCAGCTGCTCTTGGACACAGTCTGAGCCAGCCCCTTCATTTCAAACCATCACAAGAAATCGTGGCTACAGCAGAACCATGGGCTGGGGCCACCTCACTGCTGGTAGCGGGGTGTGGAACACCTGCCTTTGTGGGGCAGTGTGGAGCTGAAATAATAACACCTGGGGCTTTCCTACTCTGCAGGTTTGTGCTGCAGTAAGGGCCAGCACAGAGCCTTCAGGGTAGGAAACTTCTGTTTTTAAAGCAGTATTAGTTTTAGGGTCTCCCTCTCCCCATTCTAAGGCAGCAAAGTTGCTCATGAGGGTGCGGTAGGAGGGAGTTGTATTTTTGGGAGTTGTATTTTTGGGAGTTGTTTGTGGGATTTTTTCCACCATAGCCTTGGCACATAATGTTAAAGGGGAGGCAAACACATGTATTTGTGTTAGGGCTCCAGCACTGCGCACAGTTTGTGGCTCAGGGTGGCTTGGCTGGAGGGAAAGGCCGTGCATTTCCCTGGCTTCCCCATTAAACCTGCATCACCCCAGCACGTCCCCATGCTTGTCTGCAGTGTCCCATCACCACACATGAGCCCAGACATGGCAGGTGGCAATCAAATGGGTCTCGGAGGTGGTGGTGGTTGGGGTCAGGGGCTTGAGGGGTGTATTTTTTTGACAGGACTTGGTAGGGAGGTAGCTGAGGCAGAGCAGTTTTCTGGCATTGCTGTGATTTTGACAGTGAGTCCAAAAAAAATAGGGTTGGGAAGGGGTTCTGGGGGAAGTGGGAGGCGATGGGCACACCAGATGGGGCCGTGCCCTGGGCACAGCCCTGCTGATGGCAGCGCTGGGCTGCAGGGACAGAGGGCTGGGGGCACAGCCCCTGCTCACAGCTCCCAGTGAGGAGCTCAGGAGCTTGGTGAGGATGTTTACATGTTAGATCAGCCTTGCTAAAACCAGAGACCTAAAAATGCACTTTATCATGTGCCCCCCCTTATTCTCAGAGCCCCCCCAGCCGCTGGCCTCGCTGATGGTGGAGGGGGCTGCACAGTCCCAGGCACTGCCTCAGGGGTAGGGCCTTGTTTTCTCAACATGCTCCAAAGGACAAAATCCCACCGTCCCTTTCTGGGGCTTGCTTGGTCTTTGCTCAGTCTGTCTCCAGCCAAGGAGGAGGCTGAGTCAGGGCCAGGGGGGTTTTGCCTTATATTGTCACTCACTCTCAAAAAAACAGATGGATGAAAAATCTCTTTATTCAGGTTGATTTGTATTTGTTTACCTCGGTGTTAGCTATGACCTGTGTTTTTATGACTCATTTGGAATTGAGGGTTGCTGGTGGGTTTGGTTCACACCCCCCCAGCCGCTTACAAGAAAACACAAGTGTGACTTGCTGGTGACAAGCAGAGGGCAGGGACATGACCGACAGCAGCAGAGTTGGCCTCCAGTGTCAGTGTCAACCTATCACTCATAAATGTTCTGAGGTTTTCTAGTACACAAGTACACAAGTACCTATATACTATAACTCTATATATAGATATACGTATTTTAATATACATTTATATGTATGTAGATGTATATCTATATATAAATATATATAGGCCACACAATTCCAGACCTCTGAAAACACAGGCAGCTTTAATTAATAAAGTCTTGCACTTTTAGCATATTTGTACATATAAGCTAAAGCCTGGTGGGTATAATCAGGCTGATTTGACAAACACAATGAGAAGTTACTGTATATATTGTATATAGTCCATGCAAGAAAAAAAAAAAGAAAATAAGAAAAAGTCAAGAATTGAGTATAAATCTTGGTTTATTTTATATGATGTTGAATATAAATACATTTATAAATGTTACTATTCTTAAAAGTATTTTGTAATGGGAAAAAGTAAGTGTCTTATGAAGATGAACAGTAAAGATTTTATTCTTGTTTTGAATCTATGTCCCTGCACAGCTCCTTGAATGGGAGCCCGTGCATTTTGACAAGCTTTAAACAGATTGTACATAGTATTTAAAAAAAAAAATAAGAAGAAATAAAATAATACTTGTAAGACCTCTTACACACTATGTACTGTTGTTATTCACTGGATGGTGTGGGTCTGTTTGGGATCTGATCCCTACTGTCCAGGAGAGACAAGAGCAGCAGCCATTGTGTCCACGTGCATGGACAGCTGAAGGGATGGGGCTCAGGACAAGGGCTGGGATTTCCATGACCAGTGCCAGAGGCAATAGGAGCAATGCATAAATTAGAAAGAACAAGGGTTTAGGGTCTGCACACTGTTTGAATTTGGATGCAAAAAGCAAGTGACAGTACTCCTGGGCTCTCTCACTCAAGTGCTCAGCACTGAAGCCAGCTCGGGCTGTGCTCCAGGCTAAACTAGTCCCAGGCTGCAAAATCCAGGTCTCCATTTTTCCTCTGCTTCTGGGAGGCTGCTGTCCCAGCAGGGGCTTTGGCGTGCGCCTTGTTTTGGAAAGCACTGACTAAATGTGGCTTTAACATGACCAACGCTCTTGAAGGAACTGCAACAGGCCATCACAAGAAAGAATAGTGCCTCAAACACAGGGTTTTTTTCTTAAGGGAAACAATATTTTATTTAACACCCCATTTTTCTTACAGTACCTCTGCATACAACACATTGTATAAAAGCCAATCTGTCAGCACAAACATGTGCTGCCATCTTGGTAAAGTGACAAAGCTACAGCAAAAAAGACAGAATAGCCTATTTTTCTGGAAACAAATCAGAATATTTCCTTCTGTTTAGTCCAGATAACAACAGCAATCACAATCAAGAACCTTGTATGGTACAATTGGATGAGAAACTTCTGATAAAATCAACACACAGCTATTTCTTAGTCACTATGGTAGCAAACTCTTCTAAAATGACGTTATTATTCAGCCATTAGAGTGGTGAACAAGTGGCTTGTTTTAGGAATGGATGGAAACAGAAAGTGATTTTTCTGTATCACATGGCAGCAGCCACTCCCATGTCCCAGGAAATGCTACTGTTTGAATTACCATCAGTTCTCCCCCATGGTGGAAAGAGCTGGTATTTTTTGAGCTATTCCCTCCCCTCCCATGCCCGAGCCCTGAGCTGGGCACACAGAGCAGCCAGTTCCTTGTGGAGGTCAGGGCTGTCACTGGTCACCCGGAGCACAGGGAGCAGCACCAGGCTCCAGAGCAGTACATTCCATATGGCAAGACCAAGGAAACATCACAGCTCTGCTGGCTCTGTCCCCAGGCTACTGATTACATCTGACAAAAGGCATCTTAGTACACAGCAACAACGGCCCAGCCACAAGGAAGGACAGTGCAGTGTCCCCAACAGCCACTGTCAGTGTTGTGGGGTCACCATGACACAGCTGCCAAGTCACAGGAGTGAGGCTGCAGCAGGCACTGCAATTGTCAAACTGTACAAACAGCATCAGTAGTTGTAGCAATCTATAGCCTACCTACAACTGTCTGTTTTGTACTGAATGATGCACCTTCATTTATTTCCTATGACTGAACCTGAAAATAAAGGCAGAAAACTTCATGGAAACTTACAGGAAAAAAGTAACACAGATGAGTGAAGTGACACAACAGAACTGCTTCCTGTCCGTGTGCACACCCAGTGCCCTCAGGTGATGTGATGGGAGTCTGGGGCCATCTTTGCATCACCAGCTTCACCTGGCCAAGAAGCTGTATGGCACAGGGATCTCTGTGCAGGGCTTTGAAATCAAGGTATCACTCTTCAGAGTGAAGGGAGGGAACGAGCTGCTGTTGCTCTAGCTCCGCCAGTCCCAGCTAAACCTGCATCTATTTGTTAGCCAGCCTGTCTGGAATAGGGATGGAAGGAGCTGGAATAGGAAAGGGAAGGGAAGAAGCTAAACACTAACTCCAGAGTTACTCTGTCACAAGCAGAGCTCAACTTCTGGTGCACTGTGGTAGTAGCTCAGCAAACGTACCTCTGGGTCATACTCCTTGGAAATCACTGGCACTTGCTACATCCCCAAAGGATCAGCCCATGATCCAGAGGTTCCAAAAGGAAGAACCTGCCAGTTGGGCCACTGCCTGAATGCTGCCACCCTGTTGGAAGTGACCTCACTCCACCCTCCATCCTGCTGAGACTGGATGCCAGGTCACTGTGACTAGTGTTCCTGGATCAGCCTGCAGGTATATTACAGGAAAAATTTAAAGACACCACCCATTTTGGGAAAACATATTAAGAAACTGAACAAAAAATCCATGCAGTTTATAAAAGTTAGTGTTCCCCTACATAATCCTAACTTCTCACTTTAAATCTATTTTGAAATATATATGTGGGTAATATTTCTTTACACATAGATATGACATCTGGCAAGAGCTACTACCCAGCTGGCAAAGGCTCTACAGTCTCTTGGGTGGGCACTGATAGAAAAGGGTATTGTACAAACTGAGCACCTTTTTACAACCAGCTAATAACAGAAAGTTGTACTTTGCAAGTTCCTTCACCACACTCTTCTGCACTTAGATCTTCACATCTTGGCTCTCTCTCAATCAAGAGAAGACCTTGAGTTTTAAGACTTTCATATCTCTGTTACCTTGATTAGCAAACAGTTCACAGCTTTGACTACTTGTTGACATACAACAATATCCCTCATAAACCTACAAAAGCTTTTGGGATGGGCAGCTGTATCTGTTTCCATGAGGCTCCATTAATTTCATCACGGCTATGTGCAGAAGAATTACTCACTGATTAAACCTTATCTGAGTACATCCTGGACTAGAACAATATCATCTGCTTTGTATTTCTAAACAACTTTGTGAAAACAGTGAGTAAATACATTTTAAAATAAGTAACACAGTGTGGCCCTATCCATATCCACATAAATGGATAAATTAGTTTTTATATTTTATACATAAAAATACAAATCAGCACTATATTGTATCAGGTGCAATTACTTTGTGAAGGCTTCTGAAAAAAACTTCCTCATTCTCCACATATGATATAGCTTTTGGACTTCTTCAGTAAAACTTTATTTTACATTAATACCTGAGAGTATCGGGGGAGAGTAAGAGACATAATTAATAAATTTAACACCAACTGCAATGATGGCATTTCACAAAGTGCCTGTAACACAAGTCAGAAATTTGTTTTATTGTTCATTCACACTAGTATTGCAAAAGCCTCAGAAAGATACCATCCCCATTCTGCTTCTTTAGAAAAACATGCACAGTATAAAAATAATGCTGCTCTGCAGAGAAAGATTGTCATACAGGCTTTAGAAACAGACATTTTTAATTAGTTTAGCACAGATTCCCCACTTACTTTGCTATTGTTGTTAAAATACAAGCTCTTGCTCTCCTTCTCTGAATGCCTTCTTGCACTAGTTACCAAAGATTCAAGGTCAACATTTCTCAGCATTTACACTGGCAGAGCTTTCCTCCACAGGATCTCTACTATATATTTTCTATATTAAAAATTTCAAGTCCGATTCAAGGGGATTTTCTTGTTGCCTTGAATCCTGACAGATGGAAAATATTACGGCAGCAATAATCCAGAGTGCTATAGAAAAGCAATAGTAATTACTGGGTTGAGATATGGACTCAGGGCAGGCAAAGAAGCAACTGCAATGTGTCCCTGAGCAGCTCAATAGTCAACATTCAGCTACAGATGGCCTGTGCTTGGGCTTTCCAAACACCAGAAAACTCTACATTTCATCAACATGCTCCTAAGAAGACAACCATGGCTCCTCTTGCCAGATAAAGTACAACCACCATGTGGTCAGACAGATTTAGCCACTGCTTTCCCTTGATTTCAAACAATCAGTATTAGTTTTTGCATCCTTATGCAGCCTGGATGAACAAATAAGCTTCCATCCTTTTCACCTTTTTTTGTAGGAGGATTGGTATGAACATGGGAAAGAGACCTCTAGGCTGAGCTAAAAAAGCGGGCAACTGGTTTTTTGTTTCAAAACCTGAGACATGGGCTGGGAGAATGCAGTCTGCAAACTGCTGATGAGGGGCTGGAATCTGCTAGAGTCCAGACCCAAGGGTAACATCAAAGCAGAGGAACTGAGAGCAGGGCAACTTCCTTTTCTAAACTCATGGTCTTGTGCTACCACAGCCTCTGTTCTTAGTCTTCACCCTGCTCTGACCCCAGTCCACATGCAAGTTTGGAAATAATTAATTAATGTGGACGACAACCTCCAAGCTGTTGATACTCCTTTGAAGTGAAAATGGGAAAAAGTCATTCCTTTTATCACAGTAATAGAAATGAACCTGGAGAACACCCACTCTGACAACAGTCATTCAGATAGGTTTGCAACAGGTACACAGCCAGTATCACCCAAGCAATGCTGCATGTTTTAATAACATGGTAAAGACAGTTTATTATTCAGTCCTTTTTTTTGGAGTGAAACTTATGAACAATGCAAGAAAGTGATTGTGCTTCAAACTATTTTTATTTACATTACATACCAGTAATCTGATAATTAAAGCTAATCCTTCAAACTTCATTCCCTATGTAAACACCAGACTTTATCTCCATACTTACAGCCTTCATTTGTAAGAATTTTATGTGATTAATTCAGAGTCAAAGGTAAAGAAAATTACATTCTGGTTCTTGCTTTAAGTTGTAAATTTTTAGCACTGTCTATTTTAGCTTTTATGTCATGAGGTTTTTCAAAAAATCTCACAAAGGCTGGCTCATTTAATAAGGATGCCAGAATCTGTTCAAAGGCAAAAGACCATTCATGGTTCCCTCCCAAACTCTGTGCTCTACTGCCTTCAGTCTGCTCAGAGCTGCTTTCCTCCTGCCTTTCTCTGGGGACTTCAGCAGCCATCTCTGTAACAGCAACTGGACTTTTAACAGGTGACACGGGACTCTGCAGTCTTCTGCCAACTTCTTCCATTTTCAGCAGCAGGCTGGTCACCACCGCGATAGCCCGATACAACAGCTCCTCCTCAGGATCCCCATGGAACAGATTGTAGAGAGTTTTTGAGAACTGGATGAACTGAGACTACAGAGAGATACAGAGGAGACTGTTCAGAGAAGAGCAACACAGCTGTCCTGTTTCAATACCTGTTGTGCTCTCGGTCCAGTGCCTGCTGCTGCCAGGCACCTGGTGCAGCTGCTCTAACGACAGCATGGACCAGCTGAGAAACCTCTGTGTGTCTCAAAGTCCCTCTCTCCATACATTACAGCAGTTTTAAAAAGCCACAGTCTAATGATTGATGTGAAGATTTGAAATTTAAGGGATCCTACAAATCTTTTAGAAATATTGTAACAGGACTTAAAGGGTAAACTTTCAAGACAAAATAGACTTAAATAAGACTCAGACAGTTTACCTGATTCATTCTTGGCAAATCCTTGATGTTTTCTTCTTTTTTAAGAAGTTCATCTTGCCATTGCTTCAGATATGCCTGGATATCAACCTTCCCCTTCCCTTTTTGAAGGGGAAGAAGTGAAAAAAAAAAAGTGAACAAACAAGAACTAAGAGCTTCCCACAAGAACTAAGAGATGATAAGCAAAAGAACTGGCATCTTCAATGTCATTCCTTCTCAACAGAGTGGTGGGGCCAAGGACTACACAGGATCAGAGTTTACACTGCCCTTTTGCTCCCACGTCTACACTTATATAAGTGGATAGATGTTAGCAGCACGCTAAGGGTGATGTTACTTAATATACTCTGTCAGCACACACCTTCCCAGCTGTACTCCCCCAAAAGACACAGTTACCAAATGTGCCACCAAGATTCTTTTACCTTTTTCTGGGCTGCTCTTCAAAGAATCACTTTCAAGACTATCCCCAAGAGATGACACTACAATTTAGGGGAACAAACAAACAAACAAACAAGTTATTTATTTCAGAAAAGAGGAACAATATTTCATTTCTCTTATCAAAAATTCCTTCCTTAAGGGGCAAGACCCTCAATGTTCTCAGCACAGGTTAGGTAAAGAAGAAACCACATGGTAAAATCTGCATACTTTCTATAAAAATAGAAGCCACTGTGAGGCAGAAGATCACAAATGAAACTGCTATCAGTTAAATCAAATAATCTTTATAATGTTCATGGTCCATGACTTGAAGAGCAGCAGGAACAGTACCTATATATTATCTCCTTTGGGCAGATTTTAAAAACCAAAAAGGGATCTGTCTTCCCTATAAAAATCACACAGCTTTCAAGAGTATTTGAAACAGATTATTTTATCAACTCTGTAAACTTACTAAACCCTTTTCAGGTTTGAATTTTGAAACACTTGCTTACGTGCCTCAAAGTAAGTATGGATTTGATATTTTAATTCTTGAGGCAGAAAATACCATCCCTTTATTCCCAGGATGCAAAAATAAAATGGCCATCACTTCAACACCACAACAGGCTGCCTACAATGCTGAAAAATGCCAACCAAATACACTCTGCTATTTCCATGTAAACACCCATGGCCTTTGAATTCAACCATCAGATGAGCTACACACAAATTCTGCACAACTTTATTATATTGTAATTATCTACAGAAGATCTTCACAGAGGATTCTGTTAACAGGGATATAATTTACTGGATTTACTAGTTTTAAGAAGAAATCCCCATTTTTCACAGGATAAGTAATAGATCCCTTCTCGTATTCTGCAGGCAAAACCTCACACTCTGGAGCTCACCACTGAGTTGGCTGAAGTGGATCAGTTCTTCTTTTGAAAGATCATCCCCTTTGGAAGGGCTTAGAGATTCTACTTCAGTAAAAGCTGCAATAAATGATTGAATAAAGTGGGTTTGTGGCACCCAGGCATTACCAAAGCAGTAATAATGATGACAAAGAGCAGAAAAAGCTCTCCCCAAATGCCACTGCTTCTCACTTACCTGGAGGGATATGCAACTTAAAAAGAAGCTTGAGTTTGTCAGTGAAGCTTCCATTATACATCGTATCTGTTAGGGGAAAGGACAGTCAATTCAACTGGACCAAACTTTAAAACACCCATTTAACCTAAACAAACACAACCCAGGGAGGCTGGAACTGGACACGTGTCCTCCCTTACAGGGAGTATAATTAGAGATGAAGCTTAAGGAAAGCACTATCACCTGTGGCTGAGCCTGGGGTTAGCCTACACTGAGGAAAGAACACTAATAATGTCTATGACTTACTAAAACAAAACCACAGCACCAAAGAAATATAGCACTAACATCTCTGCATTTCCCTGAAGTATTTGTTCCCTGAACAATACCACTTTGAAAACAAGATGAAAGGAACAGAGCAGTGAGCCAAGAAAACCTTCAGTTCCCCGGAGATATAAGGGATTGGTCATCCTGCACCATCTGTGTATAAGATGACTAGGTACGAAGATTTATCAGAAACCAAACAGGCTGGGCAATGAGATCAGACCATTCTTAATTTTTGGATATTTTGATGGCCAAGCCATATTTAAATTTAATCTCCAAGAGGGGATTATTCTCTCTGTGATAAAAATCACAGTATTTGACCCTGTGTTAAGAGACTAAGTCTCCTTAGCTCTCTGTATAGTGTGTGGAAGGTGATACACCCCAGGACTACTCCCAGGAGCCTCGAGAATGTGCTCATGTATGTGTTGTTGCCATACCAAGAACACAGGCAAATTGTTTGAAGTTGATAAGGCAGTCGGAGCCCTCATCCATCAGCCGGAATGTCCACAGGGCCAGGGAGTCTCTGTTTGCACAGTGTGACCAGGGGCTCAAGAGATGGCAGAGAACCCTGAACTGCTGGCAGTCGATCCGGTACTGGTCAAGGTAGGGCAGACTGGCATCGTGATGTTGCAGGACAGGACTATTTACACTCCAGTAACAGGAAAGAAAGTGCTCCTTCTGCAAAGCAAAGATAAAACATTAGGTTTTAGGAAACAACAAGTCTCTCTGGGGGAAAGATGTGAGGAGTTAACTATGTAATCAGATTTACAGCTGGTATGTAAAACACATATTGAGTCCAACCCTTATCTCTATTTATTAAAACCATTTCAAAGTCTGTTTAGTAAATGAGGAAAATGGCACATTACCTTGAACAAGTCATAAAGCTCTTCAAGATCACTAGGACTGAATTTTACTTCTTGAGACACAACACGCAGCTGAAACAAAATTAAGAAAAAATTAATTAATGGGTCTTCCCTCTTTGGAATAAGGCCATAGAATAAAATTATGGGAGACTTAACATTACATTAAGAGACATTGTTTGCATATTTCAAGTTTTGGCATGTTACAATTAGAAGTGAGAATAGCACTTCTTTTAAAAAGTAATCAGAAGATTATAGATTAAAATAAATAATTTCTCAAAAAAAAAAAGATCTTAAAGCTAGTCATATTACTAACATACATGGAGCCTACACTATGAAACCCAGGAGATAAAACTCAATTATTTATAATGACATAATATATAGCTGCCTTTAAATGGGAAAATGCAGGTTCAGCTCTCAACAGTGAAGTTGAATCCTCATTTTTTTAAATTAAAAAATTCTTCGCAGCTTTTTAAAACAAAGTTTGCTCTAAGACCAGCTTCCATCTTCACAATATATATGTTTTGTAAAATGAAATGCAACAATACCATCTTAGCACAACCACCAGCATTTAGTTTCTTTTGCTACAAGCCACATTTACTACAGAAAGAAGCACTGGGTGGTGGACAGACTAGTATTATCATCAGGTATTGGAAATGAGCCACTGAAGAAAACAGGCAAACAAAGGAAGCTCCTCACAACCTCCACCTTCATTCAGCAGTCTGAACTGCAAGGATGAGATAGGCAGACAGAGAGCTGCCACACTACCAGACATTCACACACATCACAGACAAAAAGCAACCCCTGTTGAATGCACTACAATAACCTCCTCAGTGCTGCTTCCCAGAGTAAAAATGCAGGTGCTTAATTGTTTTACTGTACGGTGCTCTCCACCTCTAAGAGAAATGCATTAACATCAGCAGATAGAAATATAGGTCAGCCTGTTCCAACCCACACGAAGCGTGAGAGATATTCCAGCCTTTAGAAGTGCTTGGCAAGGGTGTTACTTGTAATGAGACCAGAAGGTCATGCTGTGATTCACAGACTGAAAACATCACAGGCTAAGCCTCAGTTAACAGACGCTGCAGACATGAGGGGGTTCAGTGTAGAAAATCATATATTTGGCACTGGAAACTGTACCTCTTCTCAGAACCTTCCAAAAGGGAATGAATTTTATCAGAGAGAAGGCTGAAACTCTTCCAAGTCACTCACCACATTCTGCTTGGTCGTAGCTTCCAAGGTCTGGATCACATAAAGCCTGTTCCTGCAGCGCAAGCTCTCCACATCCTCATAGCGAATATCGCCGTATCTCTAAGAAGAAAAGCACCATTCCATGCAATCAACTGTTGGGAGACACATCTAAACAGGTATTTTTGTCTTTCTTGCATCTAAGCACAATACAGGCATGGACACGAAGATCACAGAAACTCTGAGGAAAAAATAATTTATTAGAGCACTAACATTCTCCCTAACCAGTGTAACTTTTAAAAGGGTGTTTAAAAAGTGTTTCAGAGAGCGATGGAGAAAGAAGAAACTGGAGTATTTCCCTCTGTGGGAAGACACAGGAAGAGATTTTACTGTATGTCGGCTCTATACCAAACTCTGCTATCACATGGTGACCACTACTGCAAGGCAGCAAAGTCTGAGATGTGCATGTTGTCAGGGATTGAAGTTCACTCTAATGAAATTAAGAAATTAGCCAAGTAATTTCTGAATCATTGCTAGCTATCTCTGTAATTTCTGAAGGACAGGAAAGGCATCTGAGCACTGGAGTGAATAAATGCATCTACCTTTAAGGAAAAGTGGGACAGGAAGCAAAAACTAGAAACAATTACCAGAGAAATCATGGAACAAATTATTAAACAATATCTAAACAGAAACCAAGAGATAAAAACATTCTTTATCAAGACCATGTCAAATCGATTTAATTTCCTTGTATGAGGAAATTCAGTAGAACTGAAACAGCAGATTCAACTTCTCTTCTGTAAGTTTTTGACACTTTCCAGCAGCACAGGCAATCAGGAAGACATGGCCTAACCATGACCACCATGCACCATGGGCAAAACTGCTTCTAATAACAGACTTTGAGAACAAATGAGTGATAAACAACCAAACTAGGCAGGACTTCCAGAAGCTTTTCTGCAGTGTGCTTGTTCCCATATCAGCAACACCCTTTAAACAAGATACGAAAAATTGCAACACAGACAAAAGAGTCTGAGCACATTAACTTTGATGAAAGGTTAAAGGAACTGGTTGTATTAAATCTAGAATAGATTTAATACAATCTAGAATAGATAGATCCAGCAACTCCCTTTTGGGAGAGCAATCTGTAGGACTCATTCTTCTAACTTAAGAGTCATGATGAGGCTGGACTCCAACTGAGCAGCCTCATCTAACTGTTCCTGCTCACTGCAGGGACATTGGATTAGATGGTCTTTAAAGGCCCCTGACAACCCAAACTATTCTATAATCGATTCCATGACCAGACCTGAAAGGGTAAATGATGAACAACCACCTAATCGCAACAAGGAGCTACAGAGAAAACCACAACCAACTCTCCCCAATAGTGCTTTATGAACATCTGAGAGGAATTATCCTGGATATTTTCCCACATGGGCAGAGAAACCCTATAATGGACTAAAGTTTTTGCAGATTTTCTTTTGCTGAACTGTTTTAACAACACTAGACTTTTTCAAGGATGATCTGGGTGGATGCTGGACAGGAAGCTGAACTGGATGACCTGGGGAGTTTCCTCCCAGAACTGTATTTCTGTGTTCCTGTGGAGACCACTATCAGCATCCTTCTGGCTTGAAACAAAGTCAAAGCAGAGAGAAATTGCATCTCTGAATCATAACTCATTCACTGGTCTGGCTTCTGAGCACTGATATTGTGCAATGGCCTTAGTAAGAATATAAATACAATGTATAATGTAATTCTGAATTAATGTAATATGGTAAAATATTATAGTCTTCCATTCTCTAGGTAAACATGACTTCTTAATGCCTGATTAGACTGCCAAAGAATCTGCATTTGTGCCTGAGTCAAAGGCATGAAACTGAACTACATTGTAAAATTCAACTCCATACCTTTTCACTTAAACTCATTTATCTTGTGAACACCTGTACAAAACAACAGTATCACAGAGAGTATCTCTGTTCACTTCTCCATAATTTGTAACCTATTTGCAGAATGACAACTCTTCATTGCAGCAATCTTGCCATTTCTAAATTTATTTTATTTTATTTCCACAGTGGTATGAAAATAAAACCCTTCACCAGACCACAACTGTGTTGAAATTAACTGTCTGGTCAAAATGGGAAGCAGGAAATTGAGTCTTACTTTGTATGAGCAGTTCTCAAATATGAGACACTTGCCAGCACTGAAGAAACTCAGTTTCTACTGAAGACAATATTTGCATATGAAAAAGGGGCTGTGAGATAGAAACTGGGATTTGGGTCAAAGAACAGGGCTGTCAGCTTGGAAGTGGAAGATTGAGGTTCAAAGATCTGCCCAAAACAATGTTCAAAAGCCATACCAAATCAGAGGCTATTGCTTTGGTGCAGTCTCCTGCAGAAGAAAGTCAATTTTTGTTTTTCAGCCATGATTCCATCTCTGTGAAAGCTTCAACTTACACTTCTGAATGCAATATACAGCACTTCATTATTTACTATCTCTGGTCTCTATTCTGCAAGTATTCATCCTCACTTCGAGCTCTCATCATGACAAGAAAGGCCCATAATAGCTTGCAATTCTTTTTTCAAGAATCTTAAAGCATTTTCCAAACATGATTCTCCAGTGTAACATTCTTGTAAAACAATACTATAGCATAACAGACTTTTGTATGATTAGCCCAGTGCTATAAAGACAGTTCCAAGAGAAACTGAGTTTCTGATTCTTGTCATTGTTCACTCCATTAAAAGTAACACCCTCTTCTCAGAAAAAAATCAAAGAAGACAGTTTCTAAATTGTACAAATTACAGTTAGTTCATCTTTTCTGAGTCAAGGTCAGGACATTTTTTTCAAAAGAGATGTACTATGGATTTTTACTAGAAACATGACTGAGAATCAGAAAACAAAAGAACTATCACACAGATAAAAGAAACCAGTTAACAGAAAAAGCAAAATGTGAACATATCTTTTCCCTCAGCTTGCCTTTCACTTCCAGTGGGCTGAGCAGAAACCTATCTACAAATAGATTAATACTCCAGTTCACATCCTGGCAAGGGAAAAAAATGTCTGATGGAAATCTGGGGACAAAAAGGAGAAGCTAGATGTATTTCCTCCCCAATGCAGAGCTCCAAAGCTTAACATTGCAGAAAGTAAACTTGCAAATTGAAAGAAAGTACTAAAAGAGCAGAGCTGGTCTTCCTCACCCAACACATCTCTAGATGCCTATGAACCCATACCACAAACTACTCAAGTACACAGTTTCCCACATACATTGTTATGTCAAAAGTTACCAGTATCTGCAATGTGCAATAATCAGTCTCAAATCAGTATAACACAAAGGCCGTTTCTGCTGTATTTTGTCATTTAGTTAACATACTAATAATGTGAATGAGGGATGGTAATACATGACCTGCGGTGAATCTAGGGAACTCCACTCAGGCCAGACTAGAAAAACCTTCTCAGCAATTAAAAACCCAAAACAACAGAAAAGCAAACCCATCCCATAACCTATAAGTTTTTTAGTGAGGCTCAACAAAACACAGAGCCAAATTTCTACCAATCCAGACAGATTTTCTTCCCTAGTTTGTACAATGCAACTGCACTGTTTTGAATTAGCCCATGAAACATAAACACGGCACAGGATGCAAAAACATACCCACAAGAACACATACTTCATTTGACTCTCGGATCAGGTCAGTGATGTCCACTTTTGGATGGTCACTCTTTGTATCACTGAGGTTGGAGCCTTGCTGCACAGCTGGAGGCAAAGGACTGTCTTTGTTAGTGACACTGTCAAAAAATCTGCACAAAGCAAACACATAAGAAATCAGCAAGAACCAGTTTATCACAATAAAACAATAGCATTGGCATCTACTGAAGAAAAAGTGTGCAGAGAATGGGAAAAAGCAAAGAATATCAGAGTCAGTAGCACAAATGTGCTGTAATAGTAACAAAGACACACAAACATGGGGACTGCCCACCCAGAGAAGGCTGTAGAGCTTCTAGACTTGGGAAATTTTAAGCCTGAGTTTATGTGATCTAGTGCTAGCAGTAATCCCCTTTTGAGTGGGAAGTTAAACTAGACCCTTTCCAAGGTCACTTCCACTGGGCATTCCCCTGGTTTTCTAATCCATATCGCAAGGTTGCACTAAGTGGGACAGAGAAAAAGGCTTGTCAAGACAATCCTAATTCCCCCAGATGCATAAGCCAAAGACATGCCTGATCTGTACCTGCTTATCACACCTGCATAACCAACCTAAATAGATCCAGTGGGGAGGCCAGATTTTACAATAAACACCAGACTGCATGGTCTCATAACAAAAACTACATTTTCCTCAATAATTCTGTAGCTCCTACCCCATTCAAACATGCAACATGTAAAAGCCTCACTAAACAAAAATTCTTATTATCAGTTCTTAACAGTCATAACTCGTTAACTCCTATAGCACACTAATTTTGCTGTTTTAATACTCCATGATACACAACCACAACATCAACAAGAGAATTTAGTTAGTGAAGAAAAAACTGCAAGTTTTGTTTGCAGTACATCAGTTTAAAGTGCACTTTATACTGCTAACATAAAACAAACATCTTGCCATGATTTAACTCATCACACTTTTTTGGTCTTACCTCTGTTTTAAACCATTAACAGCAGAGGATTCAGCAGCCTAAACTACAAGAACTGAGCTGAAGAATTTGCTGCCTGTAAGTTGATGCCTGAACTGTCTGGAACAGTCATAATGTGCTTTAGATCATCTCATCATTAAAGAAAGCAGTCTTCTATATACGATATAAATCCAAGGTAAAAAGCACATTGTTTTTTCTTCAAAATTCAGAAAATAGTTTCGGTTTTAGAAGAACTTGAATGTAGGATGGGATTTTCAGAGGATCCAGACCCACCTTCCAGCCACCTCTTCCAGAATTTCAGCCTGAGATGAACACTAATTCCTTTGAAGCCTTTGGAAGTCTTGGCTAGATGTCTTCTCAGCTACCTCAGAACGACTTATCTATATGCAATTATAGAGCTGCTATGTAACCTGAAAGAGTAACAGTTACACTGATACCTGTTGAGAACAGTGACTGCTTCTGCATCATCCTTACAAGTGAGCAACTTCTCCATGTTGTATTCCAGCACTGCAAGGCCCAGCTGCAAGATTGCCTTTATTCCATCATAGAAGAAACAGTCCACCACATTAACTGCACTTTCAATTGGCAGCACACTGATAAAAAGGGTAAGGAACCAGGAGAGAGAGACCGAGGAGAAAAAAGTCATGTCCGTCATGTGGTCTGTCAACTGAGGCAGGTGAACCCTGATGAGCTCCTCAAACACTGCCTGATCTACCAAGGCACCTGCAGGGAAAGGATAACAAAACCACCACCCAAATCTTAATACAGAGAAGCACACTTTTCTCAGAGCACCAGCCAGAAACAAAGTTCCTGTCCTAGTGCAGCTTTGCTGTACAAGCACACACAGGCCCAGCTGCACGGAACCATTGGCTCCTCCCCCCGTGCTGGAAGCTGTGCTCTCCATGCATGGGGCCAGAGCCTTGGGCATGCTTGAAGCGTGTTGGCACTTTGGTGAGTGCATGGCTGCTTCCAGTGACTCTCCTGACAGCCAATACACTCCCTCTGCAACGAGAGAAACTTCACACCCCATTTTCTTCAAGCATATACACCTGTAAGAACTGCATATGAGATCAAAGTCTAAGTCTGGACCTGGAATAACTCCTTTTCCTTTATCTAAACTGGCTAAGTTTCAAATAAATAGTATGAATTGCAGTTATAATTCTGAAAGAACAGTATAATACTATTTCCTGAGCAGTTATGCCTAGAATACTGACAATACCTGAAAATCACATCCACGCCTATTTAAGGAGGAGTCATGGGATGTTCTCTGTAACCTCCATTTTCTACTCCACAATACCGAACCAAATGCAATGATTTCTCTCCACAGGTCAGTCTTCAGCTCACTCCTTACATTTGTTCTTAATGAATAACCATGGACAATATAGATAGACATTCAATTCAAGATAGATAAAAAGGCAGATGGATGTTACCAATGATTCGGCGATTGAAATAGTCAGGGAGCATCCTTTCACACACAGCAACCAAAAGCCAGAATGCTTCCTCCTCTTTAGCATACAGCAGAAGCACTGATGTCAGAATATTCATTGCCTGCAACATTCAAACAGGAAAGGAAACATTTAAGAGAAAAGATGGTGAAAACACAACTGTTATTATTTCTTAGAACTTGTATTTCTGAAAGCACTTTACAGCACATTTTTAAAGTGCTGGGGTAACCTACAGCCATACCCAGGACAAGAGCTTTACTTCTATGTTACTAAATACATAAGAGAGTATTTAAAGTACATAAAAATATTTTTAGTGCTATATGTCTAGTTAGAATGCAAATGCATATATGAAGTGGACATGACAGCACTTATAAACTAACTCAAGTACAATGTAAAAACTCATTTTACACAATGGCATGAAATAAGCAAAGTAAGTGAACCACTAAGCAAGAAACTATTCCACATTTCTGTGACAGATTTTATGAGGTGCTACCATACTGCCATCATGAGCTAATATTTCAACAACCAACACTAAGACTCTCAAAACCGCTGTACCTGACAATATCCAATTTGTGGATTCCTGTATGCATAAGCTGTAAGAACTCTCCTGAGAGCAGAAATTCCTGTGTCACTTTGAAAAGCAGGATGCTCAGGTAAGGAGCGACGTAAATCTCGTTCAATTTCATCAGTAGCCAAAGAGCATGTTCCTAAGGATTTTTCCACCAACTCAGTGTAGTAACCAGGGTTGGATGCCATGTCATTTACAGCACCTGCCAATACATTGCATTGCACGCTATTAGAGGTCAACAGTAAAGCAGTTATTTGATTGTTTTCAATTTGTATAAAAATTTTGGTGACTACTGAGGTACCTCATGAATCTCCAGATATTACTGAAGTTACATGTCAGAGTAATTCTACTGAAATCAATGGAATCATTCTGCAATGGAAATTGCCAATGATGACTCCCAAAATGAATCAATTATACTTGTTATGCAATACCTGAGAAGAGTAGCCAGAGCTCTCCTCTTAATGCCTCTGGGATGCCTCTTACAACTAGGTCTCGAGTCTTCTTTGTTCGAAACATACTGACCCCATGGCCCCGTTCCGCAAACAGGATGTTCCACGACTGTTCCTTCATTTTTTCTTTCAACTACAAAAGGCAGAAGATAACAAGCATTAAGTATACTGGTAGATTCTCCCTAGGTTTCGGAGAACAAAAGTAAATTTTGCTCCCAGTTATATTCATATAAACTGGAAACTGCAGTGTTGGCATCCGTATTGATGTATGAAATGAATGCTGAAGCAAATCAGAGAAAAATCCAGCCTAATAAGAGCACAGATTTAGCACAAAATGCCATCTCACACATGACCTACTACTCTTTAAAGTATGTTTATATCAGATGAGACAGAAGGTAGATCTAATCCAGTATCCCATCTGACAGAAACCAACAAGTGCCACAGCACAGTAAGATCAAACAGACATTTCTCTGAAGCAAATCAGTTGTTGATTGGGTGCTCCAGCTCATGTGAGGCTCCAGGGCTGAGACAGGGTGAATGTCACCATTACAGTTTCTGTGCATGCAGCACTAAGACTTAACATTGTTAACGCAATTAAAGGTGCTGAAGGGAAAAGTAGATTTTCTCCACTTTTGTTCAACATACTATAAAAAGCAGGATATAAAAATCTGGACCCCCTTTTGTCCTGCCCAAAGGGTATTTATTTTCTGGTATTTCTAATATAAAAAAATTCATATCTTAATTTACCCAGTTCTGCTGAAAGACTTATTTTGAAATGAAACCTGTCTTCTTGCACATACTATGGAGAAGCAAAAATTAGATGTTCTGCTGCAAAAGCAACTACGTAAATATTCTCCAGAGCATAACTTTGTTAGACAGTGGTGCAGAATGAAACAAGGAAGAAGTTAAGTCAATTTCTTATAACATTCTCCTTGCTCCCAAAGAGTTTGTAGTGACTTTGTATCTTGAAAATTCAGATAGAAATGCAACATGTTCACTATCATAAAACAAGCAGCCAACTCTTCCCTGAGGGGTGGAAGAGCAGAAGAAATTAACTCCACGAAGATAAGGCATATCATTATTAAACAAGACGAGCAGAAAATTGAATGGAGCCATGAAGAAGCACCCTGTGGAGTCCAAATACAGAAAATGCAGATGAAAGAAGACTGGCAAAGACCCAGAGGAAATCAGCAGCCTAGCTGGAATTCATTTTGATTCAGTCCTTTCCAATTCGATTCCAACAACTGTTGGCCATTTTATCCCTTACCATTTTAGAGTCAAGGTTCTCAGCATCCTGAGGATGGTAGACAGTCATTAGTGCTTCTGTACTGACAGTTTTGCTGTTATCTCTCTGGCCCATCTTTGACTGTCCTGCACCAAAATCCTTTGGACTGTCAGTGGCAGAACCAGCTGCAACCTTGAAAAAAATTTAACAGTGGTACTCATAAATAACAAACAATCCTCCAAGAAGCAGCACTGATACCAGACCATAATTGTTTATTATTAAGTTACAGGTACCAGATACAGACTTCTAAAATAAATGAAAAACAGCAGTCCCTGCTCTGCACAGCTGGGCTTTCAGGAGGCTGCACTTGGGAAAAAAAAAAAGCTATCTCTTAAGCAAAAAACAAAATTATGAAAGGGCAAATATTCATAATGAAAACAGAGAATATGAGGATAGGGAGGCCTGACCATTCATCACCACCAAAAAAAGCCCCATCCATACAATGAACTATATAGAAAACCTGAGAGCACTTAAAAACCAGCATTAGAGCTGGAGTTGTTTTTCAAAACCTGATGAAAAACAAGGTAAAAGAACCCAAACCATAATGCATTCACAGTAGCACCGTTGTTTAACCCATTCTCTTTCACATGAGTACAGTTATTTATCTTTCCAAACCTTAAAACCAGAGGCACATGACTTATTCCTATGAACAAATTCTAAGAAATTAGAATTGCCAGGGCAGTTACCTCAGTACTTATGATGTGTTGTGGACTTGCAGTTGCATTGCATTTCATTCTGAGCTTTGCCACAAGCAGTTCAAAATCTCTCACCTCCGTGAAACGAAAAGCTGTTTTCCCTTTGGTACTAATGCTGACTCCTCTGTTGGCTGGATCTGCCTTATCCACCCCTGTGACCTATGGAACCAAGGACACTTAAATTAATCAAGAAATTTTACCTGCTTACTTATAAAAGAGAAAATATGTTAAGAACACATGTATAAATGAAAGTGTATGAAGCACCACACAGGCAGACTTGGTAACACAAGTTACAAGTTGAAAGCTCAATTGCCTGTAGCTATTTTAGCAAAAGGCACTAAGTATTACGCAAGAGATTTTTGACAGAGTACCAGAAATCTTTGACAAGGTTTTCCCAGCTGTGAGTGCTCAGCTTATATGAAAACCTTGTCTCCTTCTACCCACTGAAGCTGTTGCTTTTTTTTTTCTTACCATCCAAAAGCAGAGAAAACATTATTTCTGTAAGTAATCAAATGAAACAAGTTTTACAAGACTGAATTTCCACTGAGAATGCCCTGTCAAAACAGCTGTCATAACACATGACAGCTGGAGCTGACTTTAATTGCCATGATGGAACAGTTACAGATTAGAGCAGTTAAAACACTTTAGTCATGCAAGTACAAGTGTGACAACCACGAGGATCTTGACTGACTGGCACTGCTGATGCATTCATGTTGTTAAAGGTAAAGAACGGAAAACCACTGAGCATACTGTTATAGGTAAAGAAGGAAAGAGCACTGAAATGAGGTAACTGCAGTACTGTAGAACAAATAGTGAGGGCCCAACAGTCCATAAGAATAAATTTAGAGCCAGCTCCTTTAACACAGCTTCTTATGTTATGGAAGTCTCTATTGTTTGCAGCACTATTTATAGATAATCAAATAAATTGTTTTATGTAGGTGGAGAACACCAAGTGTATTGCTGAAATTAGTACAGCTTACCCCCTATATCAGGTGTTAGGCAGTGTGTACACAGAGCATGCAAAGCAATTACAGAGCAATTACAGAACATGGTTTATTTGTAGGCTATTGTAAAATGTGTCTGGTGTTGATGAAAAGCTTTTAACACTGGAAGACTGAAATGTGGCAATGTCCCAGATCACATGAAGTCAAGACAGGAATGGAGAGGGTTGGCTGTTTTTTCCCAGAAGTTATTCTGCAGTCTACTATAGTACTCTATAGAAATTCCAATGCTGTGTCCTTTGCTATATTGTCCTTATTCTGTCCTTATAGTCTGTTGAGATTATCAGCTGTAATGGCATTGCTACTTGCTCACTTGACAACAGGAAGCTCCTACACTTTTGAACAGACAGCAATGCTCAACTGCTGCAAAAAACTGCACGACTGAGCTAAGAAACACAGCAGAGTGATTACTAATCTTCAAAATCTTTTACCCGCTACAATTCTTTACTTCTTCTCTTGAGAATGTCTCATTAACTCACCTTCAAGTACTAAGCAAAAGCTTTTTCATTTAAAAAAAAAGGATTAATAAATTTGGATTCTGTACCGAGCTACAGAAATAAGAGTATATAGACAAGGGAAAGAAGACAGAGAAACAAATCTGAAACATGAAAGCAGTTCTGAAAACCTACAAACAGAATTCCTACATGCAGTATCCAGAGCAAGGGGAAACACATGACATTACATAAAGTAAGGAGATCCCAATGAAAATCTGCTAAACTGACATAAAACTACACAAATGCAAAACTGCTGGTATAACTGACTCTGACTGGTAGTTTGCATTACCTCTCTCAATGGAATGATTACACTGCACAGGCTGCCATCCTGGCTAGCAAAGCAGATGTAGTTTTCTGAAATGCACATTTTTCCATGGGTGTTGTAATGACTGAAAGGAACCCATAAGAAGCACTCATGAACTTCCTTCAAGGACTCTTCTTTAGGTAGCCTGAAGAATGCACTAAACTGCTCACTGTGGGCACGGCTCTCCAGGCCTCTGGATTAAAAACAAAACAAATTGGAAGGAAAGAGAAAAGAAAAGTAAGTTTTAAATGTCTTTACAAACACAAAAGTCAAAAGTATCTTGAGAAAATATAGTAAATCATCATGCTCTCCCCTCCCATAATCTATGGGGTCAGTCTGGAGGGTTCAATGTTTTTCTTGAAGAGGCAGCAAACGACAGGACCACATCTACCTGTACATGCACTTAACAAAATATTTAAATATGTCGCTAAACAAGACCATCTTCAATAACGTTCTTACACAGTAGAGCACTACCAGGCCTACAGGTAGGGCAGAAAAGATACTAATAGCAAAATGTGCTCTGTTTCCCCACACATCAGAATAATCCATTTAAAACGAAAACAAGTTTTGGCTTGACAGAGGGTTAATTAGCTAGAAATGTAGCACATGTTGTGAACATCTGCCATGGGCTAATTTTTCACAGATAACTGCAACCAGAAACAATGTTTTGGTTGTAGACCAATATCCCTCTCCAGCATTGCTACCAAACTGAGGGATCAAAGGAAAAGGAAGGACCTTAACCATTAAGTTACTGATATTCATGTCTTTCCCACCACCCAAAATACTGTTTTACCTCAGGAAAGCTATGCACTCATCTGCAACTCATTGGTTTTATCACTCACCTCCAGGGGCTTTCAGAAAACCCATGCAGTTATCATTTACACGTTTATTAAATTATTTCTTCCCCACCTTACCCTTCTTCATCAGGTATCTCTGGAGACACTGTAGCTCTAATCTGAATTTTCTAATCCTACATGCTGCTAGAACACCTTTTCAAAATTCAAACTAATATAAACCTTTTAGTTGGAAGACCAGCTCTGAAGATTTGATTACCTCCTGCCTTCATACAGACTTTGGATCCTGCCCAGTAAGAACAAATTACAATGCCTCACATGGCTTTGGTCCAACATTTTAATGAGACCCTTGGTTAAGACAACACCAGCTTTGCTAATATTTACTATCTCCTTGAGACAAACATTCTCTTCCTCTTTGCCTAAACAAATACTGGGCCCAGAACAGATAAACTATAAGTAATACATTACCTCTTGGTGATCTGCAGAGGGTCGTGAAGGACTGGATCATTCTCAAACGTCTCCTTGTCAAAAAGTCTTCTAACTGCATAGTTTGCCAGCTGCTCCATGAGAAGGAATGTTTCACTAATGTGCAAAAACATGGAAAAATAATGATCTTCCCCATGGGAGCACACATGAATGCTCTCTGTCAGAATCACATTGGAAGTTTTCTCAAGTTTTGATATTTCATCCCAGGAGATAATAAGTTTTACTGAAAATAAAAATATAAGGACATGTGAGTCACTTCTCAGTATCTGCTTGTATTAAAGAAAGAAATGCAGTAGTAGCAGCACTGATAAAATATAATTAAGCAACACAGTCAAATGATAACACACTTGGAAAGGACTACAAACTAATAAGCACAAAACATATTCTCTTCACATTTCCTAAAAAATAATTCCATTAGAAAGAATTTTATAGAAAAACATTAAAACACACACCATGTATAACAACACAAGTCTCCATCACCTTTTCCTTGCTCTTATGTGAAACTGCAAACAGCAAGCAAACACCATCATACAAGCCAACCCCATTCAACAGCTCACCAATAGGGCTTCTTAAATTAAATCCATCGTGTATTGGCATGTAGAGGAACTGTGCCCTTTAGCCATGGCATTTCTCAATACAGATCAAAATCAGCTTTGAAAGGATCCTACTTTCAATATGTTTTCCATTTTTCACATAAATACAGTTATAGTACACACTATTAGAGGCATTTGTTTGGGCATTTCAAACTAACATTACACAGGGGAAAAAAAACATTATGTGCAATTATCACCAGTGTGTAGTGCACCCATGTGAAATATTAAGCCTGTGTGTGAAAAAATAACTGTAATTCTCACAGAGTTAATAAGGCAGCATGAACTAAAGATGATGGACAACTTTTAGCTACAGTCAACTTCTGGAAGTCTGCCCTCTCTCTGAAGCTTGAATGAAGGAAGCATAATAATGGATATCGTGTAGTATGTTACACAAATGTATGCATTTCCATAAATTATGTTGGCAGCTTTTACTCATCTCTGTTGACATCTGCTCACACGATGAAATAGCTCCCTTAGCACACAGGAAGAATTCCTCCTAATCTGAAAGATAAGCAGTGAAGCATGAAGGGACTTGGCTTAGCATCAAGGTTTACTTACTTTCTGCTCCAAGCAAAAATGAGTAGAAGCTAAGGAAGTTGGTACTAAGATAGAGCCATCCTTGACAGGGCACTCTGCCCTTCCAGTAACTGCAGGAGTAGTAGGTAATCAGCTTCTCCTGCTCCGGTAATCCAAAACACTTCTCAAACTTCATAAGACCTTCACGAAACTTCTCAGGATCATCTTCTTTTACAAAAGAACCTTTTCCCTCTTCAGCAATCAAACCCTACAACAAAAAATCACATTCCTTTATGTATGTGTCCATGTGGGTGGGTGTCATATATTCACCTGCATGCACGCAGCATTCTCCCAACAGAACAGTAAGTTTTAAAAGGGGAAGAATAGTCTGAGGATCAAATCATAGGTCACAAGTAAAATGTGCTATTTCAGACTCATCCACCATGTCTCCCACACAGCTTAGGCAAGACACACATTCCCATGTCTCCTCTTCTGAAACAGACATATTTTCCTCACTTAATCCCAAGAGTTCCTGGGCTAAATATTTAGCACATATAGAGTGAACAAAAATAGACCATATGCTTCCCAGGCACTGTTAAAATTGTTGTGAAATAATTTATCAACAGTTTTAGACCACTATCTAAAGGCATTTGATGTAACATTTACCAAGTGGAGTTTATGTCAAACAACCTTAGTTGTGGGGCAGAGAAACAGACACAATGGCACATGTTCAAGTTAACAGTCACATACTACGCAATCAGAATACGCAGCATTACAATGCTGTCCTTGGATATTCTACAGAGGACGTATTATTCGTGTACAGTTAGAGGAAAAAAAATACTTAGCCTTTCCCAATTATGCCTGTTACTTACTCTTATCTTTCCCTGGACAAAGCTCGTAATGTCCTCATTTGAATCAAATACTGATAAAGTCTTCATAACATTGTGTTCTAACCACTCCCAGTGTTCTGTTATTTCTTGTCTGCTGGATCCTGATTGAAAAAGAAAGTATTACTTTAAATTAGGACAGACTTTAATCATTTCACCGAAACTATTAATCAAGAGAGTACTTAGCAAATTCCCGAGTCACAGAGTAATTGAGATATGCAAGTCAAAATCACAAGTCTCGAATTCCTTGTTACCTCTTGTGAACACTGAAAACGTATTTAGTGTACATGTAACGTGCACTGCCACGTTTTTATCTTTCAAGCCCTTTATGCAGCTCTATCTCTGGCCTTTAAATCCAAAAGCATCTCAGCTTTGTTAACATTATGTGGCTCAGTGCTGAAGCCTGAGTTGGACTGACAGTTCCTTCCTCTCAGCAGCACCTCCCCAACACAGACAGCACAGCATCACTGCAACACTCCCAGTCTAATAGTCCAGAATGTGGGAAACATGAGACCAAACCCATGAGGCTCAGCAGGAAATTAAATCTGTGCCTTTGATATCCTCAGCTTTGATCACTGGCCCAGAACAGTTTCCAGAGCAGAATTTCAAGACTAGGACCTGCAGTGCAAAATCCCTCCTAACACATGTGAGGATGTAAAGCAAACATCACTGTGACCAGAGAAGCAGCAAGGATTGAGATGCCACGAGGGAAACCACAGGATATCAGCAAATTCAATACAGAGTCAGTGCTTTAAAGACAGGTGACTGCCCGTCAGATGCTGGGGGACAGGGAGAGTGAAAGAACTTACATGGGTTTGAATAAAGGCATTCTAGAATATAAACTAATTGGCAGCTTCATCCTCCACAAGAATGCTCACCAATCGAAGCAGGCAGTGTGATCACATACTATCGATACCCTCAAGCAAGAACACACCTTGAACAACTGGTTTTTTCTCAGCTTACTTTGTAAAGGGTAATTAACCAACTTTCAACGGACTCCACAGGATTAAAGTGGCCCTGTGAATGAACAGAAATTGCTCTAAACACAGTTAAATAGTCAGACTGCATTACACTGGGTGGATTTGCAACAACACTTAACAAATTATATGAAGAGTAATTAACATAGCAATTACATCGCAAAAGTAAATCTTTTTCTCAGACTATACATGCAGACCAATTATTTGAGTCACAATGTGAATCAGAGGCACAGAGGTGACCCAGGAATGATGAAACTTTTTAGTAATTGTTTAAATGGTTTAGGAGCACTGTTTCAGACCCTTAATATGTAATGGCAGGAACAAAGTGTCGTCCCTCCAATTTCTTCACAGAAGAAAAATCTAACACAATTAGGACAATTATACTATGTAGCTTTCTGTTGTAAAGCATATCTAGGCAGCACAAAATATATATATTCAGTTGTAAAATGAAGATTAGCCTTTGTATTTTCCCAAGGGCTGACCTGATGGCAGTAGAATTCCCCAGAGTATACTTCCAACATACATATTAAAGTACTTTTTTGATAGCCTGCCACCAGGTCTGACTTCTTCAGAAGTGGCCCTGAATGTTATTTATTGTCAATTCACAAACTGTTCAAATTCTGTAAGGCTGCCCTTTTAAAGTGACATGCACTTACATTAAATTAAAGCTACAAGAACAAATCTCTGTTTACTTTTCCATTCCCTATTGATTAATAACGCAACATGAGAAAGAGACAGAACTTATACTACAAGACCAACAGATATGAGGAAGAATTCAGCTCTGACCATGACTGGGAACCTGCATGTTTTAACATGCAAAGACAAAGTAAACAAAAATATTAGGATAAGCATCTACTGCTATTCCTGCTTCCAGCACACTTTGGGACAAGCTGACCCTGGGGAGTCCATCCTGAACTATGTCAAGTTATCCTTGTACCTTATAGAAGAAAAGACTGTTTCTGTCACTGTAACAGTGCCCAAAGGCTTTGGTACCTGATGGACTCCTGCAGAAAGCAGGCAATCGGAAGGTGTAACAGGAAGAGTCCACGGATCTATTCTGAAAAACTGGAACCACACACTGGTGTCGAGCTCAGGCTTGCAAATGTTTTTAAGCCATTTAGAGGTCAGGAGAATGAATAATGATGTGAGAGGATTAAGCCAAAAATGCATCCCCTACTTTGCACCCTCCTTTTCCGCTTTCTGGACGTGGCTGGCTCCCAGAGCACAGTACGTACCGCAGGCGATGGACCAGTAGACTTGGGAGTCTGGGGTCTGATGCAGGATGCGAAATGGGGCGACTTTCGACGTCGAGTCCAATACTGCGTCTAATGTTCCCACCAGGAGACCTGTCGTGTCCAAGAAAATGTACACAGCACAGTGAAAGTCAAGTTTTGAAACGTACACTCACTCCCCTCTCATTCCTTTCTTGGGGAACAGGAATGCTGCCCAAGTAAGGACTAATGAACTCTGAGAAAATAAGAAGCACAATCGAGTAGAGCATGAAGTATTCCCAGAGGAACTTCTTTGAGAGGTGATATTTTGATCCAGTAAAAGCCATGAGGCACAAATGAGGGTGAAGAAGTTTTTTGAGATGACCCTTGTGGAAGTGATAGCCATGCAGTATGTGAAACCAGAGCACAACCAGAAATGTAACAGGGCAGTATACTTCAGCCTTCAGTGAGCACAAGCAGTAAATGAACTACCTCTTAATTAGTCATTTACAGCTGTTCTGTTTTCCAGTCACAGGAAAGAGCCCTTGAAGACCATAACTGGATATGTCACCTCCCTGCCACTAAGTATTGAATTAGCTCCCATTAAACAGAGTTCAGATGAAAATATACTAATTTCACTGAAGAGCCAAACTTCATCTCTCCAGAACCAGGACAAAAACATTTTCTGGGAAAATGAGGATGCATTTTATAATGACTCAAAATCATCCTCTCTCACTGTGCAGTAATAAAGATATTAGCCCAGGTATCTTAACTGATCCTTTAAAATCTAAAAATCAGGAAATTCTAAAAGAAGAAAAATCAATACTGAAGAAACAATACAAACTTTTGGTTCCTGATGCACCATAAAAACTTTTCTTGTTACAACAGAAACAAAAATACAATCAACATGCTTCTTTCCTGTATTTTTTCTGTTTGCACCCTTCCAGCATGGCCACAGAAACGGAAAATTCAATTGAAGCAAAGTTGCCAAAGCAATCACACTGGGCACTTATTCTCCTAAAAAGAACAGCAAAATAAGAGACGAGATTACCCAAAAAAACACGACACAATTACCCAAAGAGCTGCTGTAAAGTCCATTCCACAAACCTGTTGAGATCATGGATGCAAAGCATTCCCGAAAAATGCTATTAGAGAAGAGAGCTGGAATGCAAAACTAACATAACCCTTTTAGCACCTTTATATCTTTAAATAACCTTCCCTGTTTAATGGAAAATGATATTTTGATTCTGGTTTTTAATATTCTATAGAAGCACTAGATTTACACGACTTCAAATGCATCCCTCAAAAGTTATTTCAGATTTTTAAGTTGGCTTCTTTGGTACTTTGGGTTTCACTTTCTTTCTATTAACTCCCTCTCAAATTCTGAAAAACAGAAATTGTGAAAGAATACAAGAAAGCAAAGTAAGGCAAATTAAGAAGTCTGGATACTCATCCGCAAAGCATGGTTTTCCTGAGGATACACTTTCAGCATAGAGCCTGTGTGTGTGTGGGACTACCTCACTGTGGCTATTCAAGTTTCAAATGGTTTTGCTTCTCCTTAAAAACATGGAAGTAAATAATTATGGAAAACCACAAAAAAACCCAAAACCAACAACCAGAAAAAAACCAAAAAACAAAACAGACCAGTACATTACATCTCTGGTCTTGTCTGCAATTAACAGATTGTAAGTTGCTGTTGGAAAGCAGAATTATTTTGTAGCTCCTGACTGAAGACAGACATTGAATAAGTAACAACATTTATGTCTGTTTAAGCAGCTTTTGCTTACTGAATGAGTCATGACACTGAGCCGATCTCAAAGTTGGCTTCGCTTCAACAAATGCTGCATTATTTCATTCACAATTCTTCTAGTAACATTTGCAGTTATAATATACACTACAAGGATATTATTCACCATTTATAAGGCTAATGCAACTCAGCTTGTGCCAATGGTTACCACAGTGCACTAGAAAGCAGCACTCCTCAAAATGCCATCACAGCTCCTGTCTCCTTGGAAGGTCATCAGATTTTAGACACAATGAACTCTACCAGGTGAGTATCCGTCACCTCAGCATTCCCACAAGTCACAAATGGGATCCAGACTACGCGTTTGAGCCTAGGACAACAAATACCCCCTCACTACAGCACAAACTACTTCCATGGCCATGGACACTGGCATAACTGTGAGGAACAAGCAGAGGCTCACTCATCTTCTCATCCTAATCCTGAAAGTGCTCCACGAGCTGCCAGTGTTTGGAATGCTGCATTATCAGTCAGGGTTGCCATACCCTCACATCCTTGTGTGTTTCGCAGCAAGCACTCCCTTGGATTGCTCTTTCCCAATGCAAACCAAGGGACAACTTACAGAGGGTCCTCTAGTTTCATCTCTGCTTAAAGCCAGAGTTTCTCCTGGGGATTCCACCTTAATCATCCTCCTGCTTTCCTCAGGGAATGACTTCAGCTGTACCTATGGATAGTGATGCACATTTACATGGAGAAAGGGCTCTGCTTTTAGAAAACATTTTTAGTTTCATAACTGCCTGAGTACAACTACTGGGAAATACCCTAGATGCTTCAGTAAATAGGGTAAAATACCCTAAAAACCAAAAGAAAGGGCAACAATCCAGAATAGCTTTGAAATACCGATGTGTTAATCCCAAGATGTCTCTAAAAGACTTGGTTAGAAAAATATCAACATTAGCTCAGAGACATGCCACAAAATATCAGCACTGAATTTTGCTCTCAGTCATACCAATTTAGGGCACGTACCAATTCACATTACATGTTAATAACTGCCCAGCATTTTGCCATTTGGGGTCAACACCACTTTGTTCTTCTATATATATTTCACCAAGTACACCAAGAGAATACTAATATTGGTGCTTTTTTTTGATCCTTTTCAAACCACAATCTCAAAGATTTTTATTTTCTTCTCCTGGAATAGCATCAGTTACAGCTTTTCTATTTCTAAGGATCTACTTTATTTATAGCAATTTGACTCCTTCCTATCCTTTGTGGGACTAGTGTAATGCAAACAATAATATCAGTTTCCTTTTACTAATGAAGAATCAGAAGCAAAGAAAACATGCTGCTGTCTTTTTTTTAAAAGAGCACTATTCTTCTGAAACAAAGTTAGCACAGGCCTGGTCTCTCCTCTAATGCATAACACTGCCTTTGAGGTCAATAATTAATTATATTAAAACTGGATCAGACAGCCTCCTGATTTGCTACATTAGAAGTGTTAAGGAACATAAAATATTTATAAGAATGTAAGGGTTCCTTACAAACAGAAAGGTCCTGTTAGCACCACACAGGACAGCCCCATTGCAGCAAGGATTTTGAACAGCAGATATGTTGGTGTACAATTGAGTTCTCGCTTTTAGTTTATTTACATCATGATAAAAAAAGAGTTGCTGGAAAATACTGTAAAAGCTCTGCATGAGTGGCAACAACTACAGAAAGTGACATTCTGCAGCTACACCCAGTTTCATTCCAGCAAAAACCACTCCCTTCTACAATCTGAAGAATTCACAACCTAATCAGAGCAGAACCAAAGAAGAAAAAACACTGTAAAACAATTAAGTTTGTGATAGAGAGCTGTTGTGGGTTGGCCCTGGCTGGATGTCATGTGCCCACCAAGATGCTCTATCACCCCCACCCCAGCAGGACAGGGGGAGAAAAAATACATCAAAAGCCTACAAATGCAGGTCCATTGGAACCAAAACTACCAGCCTAACACAGCAGATGCTCTGTAACTTGCACTAAGGCTTCTCTGGTATAGGATGCAGTATCAGGGGAGAAACATAACAGCAAGTATTTCTTTACAGTGACAGGACAAAGCTTCATTCTATAACAGCAACTAATTTTATAGAGCATTTTTGTTCTGGTTTTTTTTTTTAAATGTACTGAAGCCCCAGATTTCAATAATATAAACCACAAAAAGACATAGGCTCTGTGTATTTGATTCAAAATGTAGGATGCCAACTTGTGAATAATACTCCTTTTCCAACATCCTCAAATTAAGCACAACTATTTTTTGGCTTAATTTTATTTCATAAGTGAACTTGATTTCATGACTAAGAAACTGCAGCTTAAGGAAACACAGGGCATGGGCTGAGATGGAAATGTTCTAAGACAATTCAGACATAAAACACATCAGTTTAAGCCTTCAGAGCCAAAAGATTTCATCTCCATTTACAATAACTCAAGTGCATTACGGTCAGTGGTTATGACTCAGGTAAGACAATAGTACTCATTAAACTAAGGTGTGTGTCCAACCTTGCCTCTATGCAGCAAGAAAGATACCCTTAGAAATAGGGAAAATTACAAGTGCAACTCTGAAAAAAAGTAAGTATTGGTCTACTTGGCAAGAACAGAAAAAAAGTATTGCAGATGTCACAGTTCCTCTTTGGTTTTGTTTCTAAAAAGCTGCCTGACAGGAACTGGGAAGCATGTGCTGGTCATTTTTTCCACCTGTCATCCCCAAATGTAAACATGCGTCTTAACAGAGGGGTGTTATTTGTCTCACCACTATAGGCACTTGCAAAATAATCTTTGCTACAGCTGCTGAAAAAAAATATGCAGCTGACAATTTCAGATCTTCATTAACCAGCAAGTTTCCCATTTAATTCCTATCCAGGTTGAGGACCCACAGCAAGGAAGCCACACCAAGAGCTGTGTGTGCTAAAACACCAGCAGGGATAAATGATTTCTGCCCAGACCAGGAAGTTTGGAAAAGCAAACACCTTTGTGCTGCAGACTGGGTCAAGCTAGATCACAAGACTCCTCTCTCATTCTGCAGTTCCTACCAAAATAAATTTCTTTAAGTTTGCACAAAGATCACCAAGTACTTTTTTAACTGGTCCACCATGAAATTTTGTTAGAGACAAGGTCCTTGCCATTGACATTCACAACTAATACTTGAACATTGCTCCTTCTGTCAGATGTCAGAGAAGGAAAATTTCCCCAGAGCCCACATCCCTACCCAGTTCTGTCTCCTTTTCTCCCAACTCCCTGTGCATGCAAGCCAGCCAGCAATGGCCCAGCCAACAAACCACAGCTTTTAAACAGTCCAGCAGGGGCCTTTGACAGATTTGGGATGGCAACAACTGCCACAGGAGATCCAGGACTTGGGAGAGTCACAGGTTTTCCCTACCTTTCCAAGTACAGCACAGGGAAGACTAGTTCCAACCATATTTCACTGGTAAGTTTTTCTCCTCTCACAGTTGCACTTGACTTATCTTTCTCAAGCAGAAACAGGCAAATTGAAACAGTAGAAGCAGAAAATAAACAATTGGCTTGTTCAAATTTCAATGAAAGATTGGAATTTTATGACAGCAAACACTCATTTGCATCACTACTCCCGGCACACCTATCTCTGAACCAAGGTCCTGCCTAAACCAGAACCAAAGCTAGAGCTCTGTGACCAGCATGCTTAATCTCACTAGACCCTGGTTACAGCACATGCATTCAAAACTATATCCTTATCCATCCACTCTGAAAAACCTGAGCAGCTCTCCCAGAGTGGCTCGACAGAAGACAGAACAACCAGAGGACATGGCTACACTGTTGCATTGTCAGGCAACACACTTTGGGACAGCCCATTGTATGATGAATTTTCTGACGGAGCACCACTCAGACACGTTACAGCATCTGTATCCTTAGGGGAGCTCTAAAACAAAGAGAATGAAATGTAAAGCTAAGCAGGTAGAGATCTGCAGGGAGGGAGCCACGGCTGAGCACAACCAGCACAAGGTGTTTCTGTACCTGTTTACAAGTTATCCACACAAGCAAACTCAGAACTGTGGTGTGTGCACACAAGCCGTAACAGCTCCCTGTGTCATCTGCACATTACAAACTGGTCCTGCCCCTGTCAGTCCAGAGGGGTTATACAAACAAATCCAAATGCAGACTTCATTCTATTCCTAGGACAGCACCAGAATTCCCAGCCCTCCTTCAGGTAAGTTCTTCTGTTGTCATCTCTTTTCCTCCTTTGTCTTTACCTTTCTCCAGGTACTGGCTGCTTCCTCAAAACTCCCCTCCTTAAAGCCTGTCTTACCAAGTGTACTCCTGTATTTTTGGGAATCCTTTGTCAGGTCCCCATTACTGCTATTCAAACCCTGCAGCACTGCCCATCTTTGTTTCCACTCCTGTCTTGAGGCATTGTCCCCCTCTTCCCTCTTTCACTCCTAACTCCCCAGTCCCTCAGTGCTGCCAGTCACCTCCGCCCTTGTCTCACCAGCTGTAAAACGCTCTTCAGGAGAACAGGATTGTACTGGGACATTTGGGATGATTTCATAACACAACAGCTGTGCTTTGCTTTTTCCTAACGGAAGTGCTAATTTTCTCAAGTGACACACAGCAATATCAAATTAAACCCGGGCATAGCAAATCATGCTGGCTTATACCTAGGAGGCTTGAATATTTCCAAACCTGCAAACACTAATGTAATTGCATTTTTATGCAACTGTCTTGTTAATCTTTCTTAATCACAATTTTAATTCAAGAACATCTCACTCCTTTTGTTTCTGTCTAGCGAAAAATGTAACTTGCACAGAAGAATCTGTAAGAATTTATAAGAAAAGTTACAAAAATAAAATGTGCAATGTCACACCAAAAAAAGCCTAGTACAGCAACTATCCCACCCAAGTGTTTTTCCTGCACTGTCAACAGCCACCAGGAACAGGAGAGGAGCAATAGAAGCCTCACCAAAACCCAAAGGGCACTTGGAGGGCCCAGCTGTAAGCCTATAAGGAGGTTCTCAGAAGAACAACTTATTCCAGTTCTCATTGTTCCTCATTCATCATAGTCCTTAAATGAATTTTATCATGTAGAAAGTCAACCTTCATACCAACTCAGTTTCCTTGGCTTCCAAATACATCAAGGCAGAGAACAGGCCATCAAGCCTGATCCCCACAAGACTTCTAAGCTTGCAGTATATCACCCTTGGTTCTAAGCCAAAGCCTGACATTATCTATCTGCTTATAATACTATGATATGCATAGTAACCTGGCATTTTGGGATGCTTTCTTTTACACTTTCCATGTGCCCTGCCAATGGTTCATTCATATGCCAATGAAGACTGCCCCACCTCCAGCTGCAAGGGCCATTTCTACATCTGAAATTCACCAGCCAGAAGTTTGGACCTTGTGGTTTGGTTCATTAAAATTAATAAATGTTTAACATAGCTTGCTTTAGGATGACACAAATTAGAGAGAGCCTAGAAAATCTACAGAGATGCAAAACACTCGAGAACCACATGCCAGTGAGGAATGACTTTGTGCTGATTCCCTGTAGCATTTCTCCTTGACAGGGTCAATGACAGACGCCACCAGCCTATAAAGGAGTCAGTTCTAGTCAGAATAGCTGCCACCATCACAGAGGTCTCAGCAGTAGCTGGGGCCCCTGCAGTGCCTGATGATACAAACAAGCAGGAATTAAAAATAGAAACTCAGCTCCATACCTTGAAGTTCTCATGAAATAAAGTTTATTACACGATGGTCAATTTCCTGTCCCACCCCTCTGTCACTTTCCTGACCCACCACTGCCGACAAGCTCCATCATATCATCCATTAAATTCTATGCTTGTTTTTCAAATAAGCGACCAGAAATGCCTGAGCAGGAGTTCATCTCAAGCAGCCCCAGACGCACGCAGGAAAAGGGATTTGGAAACGAGCATCTTGCCAAAGCAAGACAGATCAGTCCTTCTTCAGACGTGTCCACTTCCACCAAGCTGCTCATGGAGCTGTGCCGGCTCCGCGGGAGCAGAGGCTGCGCAGCCCGTGCCGAGGCTGGGCTGTGCTGCCCTCAGCTCCCCGGTGACCCGGGGATCCAGGGCACCAGCCGCCCCCAGCCCTGCCGGGTGCCCGGCCCCGCCGGGCTCTGCTGCCCCCGGGGCCGCGCTACGCGGGGAAAGGAAGGAGAGAAGAACCCCAGGAGAAACCCAGGAAGGTCCGAGGCTCCAAAACTCGAGCAGGCCCCCTTCCTGCCCCTCTGGCCGGGGGTCCCGGGGCCGACAGTCCCCCGTCCTCCCGCTCCAGCCCTGCCCCGGCCCCACGGGGGCAGTACCTGCCAGCCCGCCTCCGCCCTCCTCGCCATAACCCCGCCGCCTCTGCAGCACGAAGTACTGGTTGGAGCGCTCCTGCACCCACAGCTTGAGGGCATTTTTCAGCAGCACCTCCTCGGGCTTCAGCCACATCGCGCGGCCCCTCACGGCGCTGCGCTCCCACCGCCGTGCCCGCTCCGCGCTCGCAGCTGCGGTGCCAGGCAGGGGAGGGCGGGGGGAGGGGGGGCTTCCCAAGGCATTCTGGGGGCTGTAGTCCTTGTCGCCGAGAGGCTGCCCTGCGCTGCTGCCATGGGACTACAACTCCCGTCGGACTGTGCGCTCCCCTGCCTCGGGACTACAGTTCCCGTCGGGCCCTGCGCGTCGGGCCAGCGTGGCGGCGCTGGCGGGGCGGGGCTGCCGCTCGGAGTCCCCGGGGCCTGTCCCGGAGCGGGATCGGGGGTCCCGGCTCTGTGTGCCCGGGAGCGGGGATCGGGGGTCCCGGCTCTGTGTGCCCGGGAGCGGGGATCCCGAGTCCCGGCTCTGTGTGCCCGGAGCGGGGATCGGGGGTCCCGGCTCTGTGTGCCCGGAGCGGGGATCGGGGGTCCCGGCTCTGTGTGCCCGGAGGGGGGATCGGGGGTCCCGGCTCTGTGTGCCCGGAGCGGGGATCGGGGGTTCCGAGTCCCGGCTGTGCCGTGCCCGGGGAGCGGCTCTTGTGCCGCTCCCGCACGCAGCGCTTGCACCTCCCCTGCCCCAGGCGGGGCAGAGGCTGCTGTGCCCGCTCTGCCCATGGCACAAGTCCCGTTTTCAGTTCTGGCCAAACCTGACTCCATTTTCAGCCCTCAGGACGGACAAACGTCACCAGAGACGGTGTTTGGCGCCCAGGTGTGTTTTCCGGTCAGCGCTCGGCCTGGCACTGCAGGCGGGGGGTTGGGGCGCAGAGAGAAAGAGGCTGATAAAAAGCACACAAAAAAAGCTTCAGAGGGCTGGAGGCCCTACTGCCTACTCTGCTCCAGTCTCTGGTGCCGAGGAGTTCCCAGAGTTACCATCTTTTCCCACCTCCCTGCAAGATTCACTCCTAGCACAATCTGTCATTCAGTACAAATGGAGTGAGCAGACCCTCCTCTTTCCCAGGAACTTCTGTGCACTTCCCTTAGCACTCTCTTTCCAGCATAATTGACCTTACTAAGATTTTCAAGGATAATGCTTTATTGATTGTGTGTCATACAAAAAGTTCAGCAGACAGTCGTTTAAACTCAACCTCTACTCTGAGCTCTTTCTAAAAAAAAAAATATGCACGTTATGCACTAACTATACACTGCAACCTTGGCACTTTTGCTTTATCCTGCCTTCCTTCATGCTTTTCAATAGTACTTCACTACCAAAAAAGCTGCTGCCAGCACTGGTCTATTTGTGAGCACAGGCACAAGCAAGGTTTTACCAAGCAGTCACAGAAATTATTTAGCAATGCCCATCCACTTCCAGCTGCATAAGCAACCACCTACCCAAAGGACCAGTGTAAAAGCAGACCCAAGTGTGCAATCACATTTAACTCACAGGAAGCTTCAAAACTGGGTGAATTGCACTAGCATAAGACTTTTTTTCCTTTTCTTCCAATCACTCATTGCACCACAGCAAGAGAAGCTGTAGTACTGAAGAGTTGTACTTTGGGGACTGGATATAGATTTAACTAATACAATTTTTTTTACTTGTTTTTATAACAGAAGAGGAGGCAACAAATTTCTGGTGGTCTACCTTTACTAGAAAGGAAAAATAAAAGTCATTAGCCAGCACGTGGTAACTAACACAGATCAAACATTAATGAGAGTCTCAGATACCCTGGCACACAGCTCTTCATCAGGCAGTGTCTTCAATCCCCCACCTGAAGCCACAAGTAGCAGACATTGCTGGGGATTTACCAGCTGAACCGATTGAGTGCTTCCTGCACGGATCCTGCTCCTCCAAGAGCATTCCCAGAGTGAGTGTTTACCATTTAATTTTCCCCAATTAGACAAGCCCCTGGATACAGGAAATTAAGTACCTAACAAAGATCTTCTAATTCTGATGCTAATTTTAAGGAAAGAGGCCCTTGGCATTTCCTACCCAGAACGTGCCTTTCGTTGACTCATACACACGCTGGACACGTAAGGACATGTGTTACTGGCTTATGTAACATTCAAACTTTGTTAATTGGATAAATATTTAACAGTAAAATGCTAGTGCTTGGAAAATGTCTGTTTTGTTTTTCTCTCCTTGTTTCAAGGTCTTGAATGTCTTTCCTTTTTTCCAATTCCCTCAGGCACTGGATTCTTAATCAAATACTGCTAAGATGCAAAGAGTGCTCCTTTATGGGCTTGGACGAATTGATTTATAGTCACTTGAAAACCTTCTTAATCAGTGCACAATCATGCTACGGTGTAATCAATGCATTCTACAGCAACACAGATCTATTTAGTGCTGCAGAATTTTTCTTTCACTTATTCAAGACTTAGCTTAGAAATTTTAAATTACTTCCCTAAAATAACCATGTCAAGATAATATAAATAAATAGCTATAAAAATAAATTTTGGCTTCATTCTGTATAACCAACAGTTGAACAACCAGTGCAGAGTTGCACTAGGAGTATTACATAATTTTTAATTCACACAGCATGAATGCTGCAATTTGATTTAAATTTTCTCTTGAAACCAAAATTAATTGCTGAAGCCAGTAGATTTTCTTTGATCTCTTCCAAACTGCAGACATTACACCCCTGCAGGAGAGGAGCCCCATTCACATCTGCACAGGAAAGGCATCAGTCTAAACCTGAGGGAAAAGGCAGGGCTACCTCCTGTTCTGGTGTGTTAAACATGGAAAGAAATTTAAATCACACAGGCAAGGTAAATGTCTGTATTTATTATGTCCAACTGTTAGGTCACTTGAGAAGTGCAGAATTTTCCCTCTAAAGACAGAGATGGACTAAGTCTCTCCATTTTATGGCAAGAGTGCAACTGCCCTTGTGACTCAAATTGCTTTTATGTTTGCAGGCCCTCATCACAAGTCCTGCTTTTTCCTTTAAACAAAATTCTCATCTGAAACTACATTTCTATAGGGACACCTAAAAATTTTCCTCAAGATGAGAAAATGGTATTATTTTGATTTGGAATTTAAAATGAAGTCCTGCTGTTGTAAAGTCTGATTTACAAGAGAGCACAGTAATCCAGCACCAGGCAACAAGGCTTCCTCTCCTGCAGGGATAAAAAAAACTTTCCCAGTCCCTCTTTGAGAGCACACAAGTGTTCCACTCAAGTGTCTAGATCAGGGCATTCCTGAGGGAGAGGGGTGACTCCCTCCCTTTCCCTGAGGGAGTCAGTAAGCACTTGGCCATGATGCCAGAGCCTGTTCAGTTTGCTCTTTGGGGACAGAAGAATTGATATGTCTGTGTGACTCAGTGGGAACATGAACAGACTCAGCAGGCAGACATTGTGGCAGCTGTACCACTTATGGGCTCATCATTGCCATTATCTTACACGTGATCATTAGCCTATCTATAGAAAACCCCAAAACTATTGCACAGTAACAGCAGGTTTTTATTGCTTTTCAGGAACAACCCTATCCCCAGGCACATTCCTGTTGGCCTCTTGCTTAAGAGGAAAGAGTCTGTCATGCCACATACACATATACATACATACATATGACCCAGAGACATTCTAGCCCGTGGCATCACCAAAAACAAGTGAAAATTTTGCTGCACAGCCCCCTGAGTAGGGTTGGTTAAAGACAGCTGCTATCCATGGAAACCTGGAACTACAAAAAGTGAGAGTGGAACGTTGAAATTTCTTTAAGGCAGTCTGGCAGCAACAGACCCAAGTTTAGTATCACAGATGGTGTTCATGAAATTTACACTTTCATTTTTAAACCAAATCCCTTGCGTAGCTACTAGTTACAAACAAACCTGCACAGGTAAGAGCATGGCAGACTTGCAAGTTAAGCTGCAAAACTGGAGAACCATTAAGTTCTGCCTAGCAGTAGCTCAAATACTGCTCAGGTACTTAACCTGCATCTGTTCCTTTAGCAGTGGGTCACCTTTGATATGAGCATCTCAAATATCTCTCTGAAAACTACCTTAAGTGCCTCGAGCAAGCAAGCCCCCACCTTGACAGATCACATCCACAGCACCTGATCCTACAGCAGTACAGGTTCATCAACGTGAGCTTCTGAACCCAGTTCTCCACTAGTGCATTCCTTGGGAAAGTGCTGTGCATTCACATGCAAATACAAGCACTGGGGAAAAGGCAGGTTTGTTGCTCTTAAAACGTAAATGCAGTAAATGTAAAGCAACCCAAAAAATGCCTTTCAATGTATTGAATTGATCTGAAGCCCTTTTTTATTTGAACATCAAATTTTGCTCCTATTGAACACAAAACTGACCGATGATTTCATGAGACTGTATCCTCATAAGATTCTACTACATTGCAGCTTACACACCACAATAAATTTGTACCAGCTTTGTGAAATGGAAATGGAATGAAGTGATCAGGGGCTGCACATTTACTGCTTGGCTGTTCCCTTCACTGCTCTGCACTTCAGAGGTAGAATAAAAAGGCAATCACAGCAAATTACAGCTTTGGAGTGGAGTCTGAGTATAGTCAGCTTTGCAACTGGAGCTCAGAACCAACTGGTATTTTCTAGACTAGACTTGGAACTGAGCTAAAAAGAAACACAAGACTTAACTGCTCCCAAACCAGCGAGGGGAGTCAGGCTTTTACTGTATATCATAGTAGAGTACAGAACAAAGGACATGTAATAATTTTTAAAATGTTTTTTCTTCAAAGTTCAAAGCAAGCACAAACTTTGGAGTAAGGAAGGGATTCTGAGGAACCTGATGACAGAGGAAGAGTGAGATGGAACCAGTCTGGTCTGAAGTGCACGTGGGAGACTGCCTTGTGCTGAACATGCCTACAAGAACAGTTCAACACCCCCTTGTACACTCCCTAAGGTGCTTGAATTTTCTTTAACAACAAGTACAACTACGAGGTTTAAGCCTCTCAACACAATTTCAATCCATGTAACAGGAGCATCCTGCACATAATTAGCACTCCTTATTCCCATTACTTTGAGCAAACACTGCTGCTTTTTGGCCTCCCAAAAGAAGGATGTGTTTCGAGGTTGTTGGACAGGGCAAATTCAACATCTGCTTCCATGAGAGCTGGTAATATTTTATGTCAGTCAGAATCATCAAAAATAGAGTTTTATTTACATTTACATTTTCATATTCAAATTCAATACAAATTATGAAATATTTACAACCATGTCATTTGTACTATAGCTAAGAAAATGCATTGCTTTCTCCCCCAGATTCTTAAGTTATTTATTGCAGGCTTTAAGACAAAGTCATACTAAACATTAGAAACTAGTCAGAGATGCAGAGGTAAAAAAATAAAGTGCATTTATAAGATGTCCTTAGTTACCTTCGCTGGACAAGGCCAAGTCACTTACTATTGAGGCACCCAGTGTTCCTCCTTGACCCCATCTCAACTCCACACAGAGGACAGACAGCTTCTCCAACCCTCTGTTACACTCACAGGACATTGGCTCTCCCTGCAGCTTGTGCACTTGAGCAAGACAATGTACAGCAACAGTCCAGCATTTTTCAGGGGCTGGATCATTTTCTGAACAAAACACAGCAGATCCTTTTGTAAGAATCTATCTTTTCATCTTCCCTGAAGTCATCCCAGACCCCCACAAAGCCAGGACTCTGGCATATTGCTGGTGCTAGAGATGGTTTTAACTCCCCAAATCACTTGAGGATCTTTCAGACTAACAGGCTAACATTAACAAGGTCTGAAAAGTTCCTGCAGTTGTTCCCTTTACAGTAAGTCAGATTTGGCCTGTCAGCTTGCAGCTCTCTTTTCTTCCCCTTTAGGAATGTGTGGTTGGCAGGCTGGAGTCGAGAGGTAGAGAATCAGTTGGTTACTAGAGAACCAAAGACACTGTGGACAAAATCCAGTTTGACAAGCATTAGTTTGCACTTTCTCCTATCTAATTAGTGCACTGAAACATTAAATACCATGTTGCTTTAAACAAAACTGTGTCTCGTAAGTATTAGAACAGATCAAAATAAATTTGTTTACAATGAAAATCCACTTGAATGAAAACAATAAACAACAAGAAGACCCAACTCAAAACGATTCCCAGTGGAGACAACTATGACGTAAAAAATCTTCTCATTTAAACAACTCAAACACAGTAGAGAAGCTTTGCTGAAGATGGAACTTTTGTTTTAGTTAAGATCTGCTGGTTTTCTTTATATTTAAGACAGCTTTATCTGGAGAGTGTTAAAACTCCTGTGGGAAATACAGTTTTAAGAAAGGCAAACCATACAATTATGATTTGGACAAGTCTATTTATATAAACATTGCCAATGCAGTATCTTCTGCAACAGTCTTGCAACTTTTGGTTTATATGGAATGGCAGTAGGCAGCTCCTTGCAGAAGGCTTGCACCATGTGGCTGGGCATGTTCTCAGAGCGTGACTTCACAAACAATCCTGCCTTCACAAGCTTGTGTTTCATCTCCCTCAAAACCTGGGTTGTCACCTTGTGAAACGTGAGTCACAGTGGAGGGCTGGGATTCTTCACTTACAGGATGTGTGTTGTCATCTGTCCAGAAGAAAGCCAAGTCAAGACAAGTTAAAAAGTGTCACAGCCAAGCATTACCACCTTAAAGCAAACCACACTCACTTGATTTGTACAAGCTCACTGCACTTTTCCTGCAGAGATGGAAATCCAAGGCCATGCTCCAACTACCTCTCTCCTGCTGCCCCCCCCTTGTTAGTTTGGGAGCCCACTCTTGTCACAGCCTGTCCTTTCTGGACACACCTGCTCAGCTCAGTAGTGCTGAGCAAGCTGAAGTTGTGTGCTTAAGCCACAGAAGGCCCTACATGGCTACAAAATCCAACTAGGAGGATATTAGCAAGTCTTGTACCTTCAGGCTGCTGAAGGCAGGCATCAAGAGCAACGCCTAGAGACCAGGCTCAAGATAAACTGGGGGGGCCATGCTGATTTGGAGAGGAAGGCCTTCTCCCTACAGACTAACCTTGTCTGGCTGATGTCCCTGTGTGCCCTTCCCACTCCAAGTGAGAATACACGAGAATGACCCATGTAACTAACCCAGCATGCCTTGAGTTGCTTAGGGGGATGCCATTTCAACTTCTGATGTTTAGCTTGTAAGAAGTGTCCTCTTCGCTACTGGGGTGCTTCAAAAGAGCACTCCCAAACACACGTCACTTGCTGTAGCAACATGTTCCACAGGAGGCAGGCAGCAAATCCCAAATTTTCCTATCAGCTAGTCTTCCCATGGGAAATAGAGCATCCCCTTCCTAAGGCCATGCCACAATTCAGGGGATAGTTACTTTCATTTGTTTACCTGCAACCTTTCCATCGTTAAAGCCAACAGCAACATTGAGTACGCTTGACAAAGCTGAGCACTAAAAAGACATTTTCAATTGGTTTGCTCTTGTTCAGAAAGATAAAAGTATTTGGAAAATCTGATAGTCTTTCCGCATTAACACTCTCTAAAAGTGTTAAAGGATGACTCAGCCTTGGCAAACCTGAAATTCAATTAAGTGCAAGAGAGAGAAGGCAGATACTATCTGAGCTAGAGCAGGAATGACTCCTCAAAAGTTTTCTGTAAGTTACTTAAAGCAGCCAGATCTGGTGGCAAAGCAACACTCACTCATCCAAATGAAACCTCCAAAGAGACAAAGGGATAAGGGACATCTTTGGAAAAATCTCTGCTCTTGAAGTAGTAAGCCTCTGACTTTGAACTACTCTTTCATAGACTTCGGCTTTTAATTCACGTTAAGGTTGTGTTTCATTTGAAAACAAAGAGCTAAGGGCAAAAACAAAAGGGAAGATTAAGATAACCCTGAAAACCAAAGTATTCTAGCCCTGTGAGATGCTATGAAGGCAACTCCCCCTAATTCACAGCCTAAGCAGCCAAGCAGAACACGATCTAGCAAAGCAGATGAAACAGCAGACGTACTTTCTGATGGTGCGTGTGCCTCCTGAGCAGATTCATCTGGTCCCTGTACAGAATCATATCCAGATGATGCTGTTTCACTAAGATTGTCTTCTTCATTAACTATAGTGACAGTAGATAGAGGTCTCTGGCCACTGGATCCTGGGGCTTGCACAGGCTCAGACCGTGGTTCTACATCCATCTTTGTGAAAAAAAGAGAAAATGCTTAAATTACAACTTGGCAGGAGGCTGCATCTTTCCAAGAGAACAATGCCCACAAGGACGGAGTCCAGAGCACTTTTATGCAGAGGAAAAAACACAAAATGGAATAAAAGCTCTGCTGTTAACCTCCAGCATCAGATGTGAAAGCCATTTACTGCCTAATTGAGTGGGAAGTTCAGAAACAGCTTCTGCGTTATTTGCCCAGTACCAGGAAAAGAGAGTCTTCCTTCCGCTCAGTGCAGATCTACCTGCCCCAGGCAAACTCTGGCTTACATTTTAGCTGGTCCAGGCAGCATCAGGCACTGGCAACAGCATCTTCCTCTGGCACTTGCAACAATGAGCAATTACAAAACACATCAGAAATTCCTGATGTATCCTAAAAAGTTGTGCAGTTCCAGAAATGTTATACATGCTAACACATTCACTTTTCAAGAACTCCAGGTACTGAGCAGCTGAAGAGAAACTGCTTTCAGGGACAGTATGAGTTGTCAAAGTCTGCCTGAAGATTTGAGAACACCCTTAGCTGCAAGCACAAGCGTTAAGAGCGACTCTTCCATCAGGCATGAGTCAGCTTTGGCTGACATTCTGCCCAAGCCTTTAGTGATACCAACTCACACCAGGTCAGCTGCAGGCTTCTCTAAAACGGACACAGCAATTATTTCTGTAACATCTGGCCACAGACATGGCAACACCTGTGCTTATCACCTGCACTCTAGAGGCAGCATGAAATAGCTCGAGATGTGGTCACGACACCAGTGTAACACTGCGACTGGCAGCTGCCACCACCACGGGCTGCTGGCTTACCTCAACACCCAACGCTTTGAGGATGTCACATTTGCACAGAGGACACGTTCCATGTTCCAGAAGCCAGGGGTCAATACAGGTCTTGTGGAAGACATGGCTGGTGGAAGAAGGTAGCCAACAGGTTAGGTTTCATACCAGGAAGATTGCTCATGTGCCAGCAATGAAGGACCCTTTTGTAACACCAATAATTTATTCCTTCTAGAATGGATGGCATTATTTTGCCACAAGTTTCAGCTGAAAGTTATGGATAGCTGATCTTTCAACCTGTAGCTGGTTTGTGCTTATTAGTATCCTGATACAACTTGCTAGAATTCAGCATTATCATTTTTGCTACGGCAGTCTAAAGCTGTTTTTCCAAAACTGTGTACAATATGTTCCCAGCTGATAATTTAAATGATACAACTATTGGCATCTCAGCCTCAGCTTTAACGTTAACTTCTGTTGTGCAGATGCAAATGACTAAATAGCATTTGTTTCTGTTATAACTACATAGGCAAATCATCTCACAGAGTTATGTCCTCAAGATAAACTGTACTCCCACCCATTTACTGTGTCTGTGCAACCACTGTGTATTCCAAGTGGGTATTTGGCAGGCTGTACACTCAAGAAAGCAAATATAGCTCAGCCATCACAGACGAAAATGTGTGCTTCTATTAAGACACTCAATTCCACAATGGGTTTAAATTAGGCCACAGATTTAGGAGAATGACTTGAAATCCTCTAATCTGCCTGTTCCCTCAGCCTGAACAGAAACCGCAAGGCAAACAAGCAGTGCTCAGTATTAATCAACTCTATTATGAGGTAAGTGCGGAGATCACCACATCCAGTGCTCGGCAGCCTACACTCCAGTAGGATCCAAGGATTCTCCAATTCAGCTCACATAATCAGCACTTCCTTCCAGCTGCACCAACGTCATGTTTAGAATAAAACCCGAGACTTCCTTGACGCCTGACTATTTTAAGTCCTTGAACTTAATACTGGACTTGTGAACCTCTGCAACTATAAATGCATTCATTCAGTTTGACTCTCTGGACAAGAATGTCCTCAGCAAATACCCACACCCCAGGGACTCAGATACCACCAGTGTGACTCACAGGAGCACTCCTTTGCATGGTTCTTTCATAGATACAGTTAAATGCTTTCAACAAGTAGGGTTGCAGTATTGAGGTCAACCACCATCATGTTGTTGCAGTAAATATCAGTTTATAACTCACGTGAGGGAGAATTTAAAATGGTTGATACTGGCAGATATCACCACTCTTAAAGATTATCAAGTCCATGCAGTCATTTTAAGCTACTGTGCCTCTGACAGCTACATTTGGGCCACAGAGGAATGAAACATCACAAATGTACATAAAAGCAGTCTCAGAGCAAATGCGGGAAATTCATGTATAAAGAACACATTCAAAACATGTTACTCCACTCTTACCCAAATAAGTCATGCTTTGTTTGCACGTTCATACCAAGATTAGCAGGGCTTATAGGGAAATAATGAGAAGTCAGGTCTCCTATCAGGCAAAATTACCTTGAACCTGTCTAAAAGTTTCTGTACTCATGGCACTTAGTCCATTACTAAGCAAAACTACCCATGAGCATAAACATGACAAGAGAACTGAATAATCATTAACACACATGACTGAAAGGCTGTTCAGTTTTGGTTTTTTTCTAAAGTATTAAGCATTAGATCAAGAAAGCTGGTTCATAATACCTTACTTTATATTATCAAAACAGCTTAGAGGTCCTACTGCTTGGGAGCAGAAAAAGCCTTTGCAAAACTGTAACCTGGTGCACAGGTAACTTCAGCTGAGATTTGACAGTGTTTGACAGCACTGCTCAGCACACAACAGCAGCTACCCATTTTTCTATTCTTCAGAACTTCATTTTCCTACATCAAGATGTTTCCAAGTGCTTTTTGTAACCCTCCCTAAGGGTTATGACACCTCTTCCAATGCACAGTTTGGGCAGTTCATGTGGCAGCCTTCTGATTTTAGAAGCTTGGCACAGGGGGAAATCCCACAGAACAAGTTTCCTTAAGCCTTGAGGCAGCTTCATTGCTCACCTTAGGAGCAATCACATTAAAGTCTTAGTGCTTCACTACTGGGCTTCCACAGCAGCACAGGAATGAGATACAACAGGAGAGAATTCTAGAAAAATAAACTGCTATAGCTCTATTTTGGTCTCTATTTCAGAGGATGCATACAAGAATAGAAATGCTTTCTTCTAAACTACAAAAGCCAGCAGAGTTTAACAAATTTAGCAGAAACACAACCCTCTTAGTAAGTAGTAATTCAAGGGACAAGAAATGGGCAACATTTTGCCAATTATCTGCAAATCAGTGGTAACATTCTTATACACCAGCAAAGGAAGAAATATTTTAAAAGCCCTGGCATCCCCTTGAGGGACACTGTGGTCTGCCAAGTTATGTGTGTCAATGCACCCACAGGGGAAGTGATGAACACAGGCCATTGGGGCACACTACAAATGTGTATTCACACCCTTTCTGTTACTCAAAATATTGTTTTGATATATATTCAAGAATTCTCACTGTACAACAACTTGAAGAAAGTTTGTTAACAAACACGGCAGAATTTTGGATAAAGGGGCAGTTTGGAAGACAACTTACTTGCAAGTCAGAACACGCATTACGTCATTCGGCTTGTACTGCTCAAAGCACACAACACAGGAATCTCCATCTGGACCAGTTTCCTAAAACAGTGAAATTAATTTACAGCTTTAACACACTTTGAAAGCTTCCTCTGAACTCCAGTCAGATTTACTGCAGACAAAGGGGTCTAGCTAGAGTCATCCATGATGCTCCCAAATATAATCTTATATAAACACACTTTGGGGATTACTCACAGTCAAGCTGACACTTCAAAAGAAGCATTGAAAGTTTAAACCCATGGTTTAGAATTCCAGCTGAAACCATCATTGGATTACTAGATGCACTACTGTAGAGGTTTAGAAACTGCTACCTCCAGTTTTAGTTACAAGAAGAAGAGCCAGGGAAGCTGATTAGATACTAGTTTATGTTTAAGCATCCGTGCCAGCAAATTAGGACCTCTCACATCAGCAAGACTACAAGCAAGCAGCTAACAAAATAAACTGATTTATAAGAATGTAAGTCTTGCTGCCTGGAAAAGGACCTGGTCTGAAAGAGGAACTGTCTCTGCCACCAAGAGTTACAGGCTCAGAGACACTTCTGTGTCCTGCTCCAGCACTAGAGAGCTCCCCGGGTTCTGGGCAAAGGCTGTGCTGTAACGCAGGGGAGATCACAGGGTCAGTCCTACCTTGTCCCCTTCCTTCAGGGTGCGCAGCTGCATCTGTTCAATGGCCTTCTTAGCCCTGGCCCGCAGCCGCCGCTGTGACACAAAGCAGTCCTGGTTAGACACAGCCATTTTTCTATTCACTTACCAATATTTACTCAGGTGTCTATGGCAAGCAAGCAACAGTTTTAAAACCGATGTTATCAAAACAAGCCAAGTAAGCATGACCATGCTATTTGGAGACAACAGAGTTTCAGGACATACTGATGTGATTACTGACTGGGTGACACACCAAGAAGGCTTACGTCTGCTTTGGTTGTACCTAACCTTTTCACAAAGCACAGGAATTTCAAGGGTTTTTTAGTTTGAAAAGGTGCAAGATAATACTTTGATCAGATTAGACCCAGCCAAAACAAACAGAAGCCTTCAAACTAACTTGGTACAGAAGACTGAACATTGAGTTCAACAATCAATTGTTTTATGTTTTGCTCACTTTAGGACACGTCCCTGCCACAAACCCACATTCCAAAGAAAGGTGAGAGAGATTCTTTACCAATCAGCCCACTTAGCACCAACACACCCTGAACTACTCCTCTGCTCCCACTGCTTTACAGCTTGCCTGGCAACTGTTGCTGTCCAGCTGTCACTGCAGTGCCTGGAATCAGCCCAGGAGCCAACCTCTGTTTAAAGGTCACAGGTTGGTGCTGTTCCACCGACTCAGAGAATAGGACTGGTCCTCTCCCTCCCCGGTGCACCTCAGGCAGCTCTGGCAGTGCCATCCCCAAGACAACACTTACCTCAGGGACAGAGTAGACTCAAGTTTTGCAGCTAACCAAAAAGCCTCTTTCCAATTCAGCTGCTCCGTGCAGGAGCCCCGCACTGTTGGCTTTCCAGCATTCCATCTCCTTAGGCATTTTAGCTCAGTTACATGAAACTTTTCCAAGTGCAGTGCTGGTGGCACAAGTACAGAAGGGCAAGTGGGAGGAGGGCTGTTGCTGACACCTAACAATCTTGCAAAGAGTGGCCATTCAAATCTGCATAAGATTCCTTGTGCTGAAGCAGTTAATAGCAAACAAGTTGATTTACACATCCCCCTGGGACCCTGTCAAATAATCTTCGTACAAAATGAGCAATTTTTGTATCAGCATTGTTTTTGTGCCCTAAGATAAGAGTACCCATGTGCATGCTTTAAGAGTTTAATAGCTGACAGCTACCAACAACTATCAAGGAAGAGACACATGCAATCCAAAGGTGAAGGATGCAGACGTGCAGATTTGTTTAGAAACAAGAAGTACTGAGGTTTTCTTGGAAGTTTGTGAAATTCTGCTGAAGACAATGTATGTTTCTGTATGTTGCTTGTGGTTAACTTCGAAATGCTGTTGCCCTTGTCAAGGTTTGAGACTGAAGCCACAGAGCAGCAGCAACATACTGCTGCTTACTGAGGCCCCCAAAAGTCTGAGCAGCAAACGTGGTAACATCAACAGAGCAGGAATGCAGCAATGTAAGTAGTTCTCATACATGGCCAGAACTGTCACCATTCCTCGTTATTAACTGAAAACTAAACTTTCTAGGAATGTACTCCCTCGTATCTCATCTACACATCTAATGTCATGCCAAGCATATTAGACAGGACCCAACTGGCTGCACTGTTAATAATTTACTGAAACAATATTTTAAGTTTTGCATGGGCACTGGTTTAATTGTTCCTCATTAAATGCATCAATGCCAAAGTCACCTTTAACATTGATTTTGGCAAGTACAGCAGAACATCCCTCCAGGGGATGGAGAAAGGCTGCAGAAGAAGCTTTTTGTTGAATAGTCTACCAGGATACTCGAGCTTGGAATGTCAAAGCATTTTGTGAAGCCAAGTTTTTTAAGCAAATGTGAAATGTGAATTATGTTAGAAGTATAAAAGCCCCAACCCAGAAAAAGCTAGAAAAAAACAGCTAAGTTGAGGAAATAGAGTCGAGATATTACAAAACAGGTCAGGTCCCAGCTGCTATCCAGGCTCTGGCATGTTGAAGTAGTGAGGTACCTAATCAAGAAAATTAGGTTTGCAGTTGCTTAGTCCTAAATCTTCCTTGTTCAAAGCTGCCAATTTTACCTCCAGTCCTTTCTGCATAAGGGTGCCTTCCTGGCACCCTGTGAGCACGGTCATGGCAGTGCAGACCTGACAGCTCTGAGGCGGTTGGGAACTCTTGCTTTTCTCCTGTAAGCTAAGCAAGTTCTTCCCCACAGGTAGCTACTGCCATGAAAGCAGTTTTGAGTTGTTGAAAGTTGAGCAATTTACCTCCTCCAGAGCCATTAATTAGCTCATTTCTCAGCTGCAACATCTAATCTTTATGAAATCAAAGGAAGCGAAGACTTGAGCTGAAATTAGAAACCAGGCCACAGATAACATCATGGGTCATTTTGCACTATTAAGAAAGGTTACTATTTTGAGAACTGAATTTGTCAGTACTCCACTGACTAGAAAGGTGGAAAGCCACCTACCACACTTGCCTCAATTTTCCACCTTCTTGCTCACTGACCTCCCAATGCAGGAAGAGACTGCAGAAGTGGAGACCTGAATTTCAAGTCCAGAAGAAAAGACGCGTTCAAGAAGGAACTAGGAGGTTGCACAGTGTAGCTTGCTCATGAGGAAAGAACTACTCGGGTTTAACTGTTAAGTTAGGACAGATGTGCTACTGAACTTCTCTTTTTGCTCGGACCAGAAGCTGACATGACTGGCTCTTCTCAACAGCCACTCAAGTCCAGGCAATCTGAGTTTTCAATGGGGTGAACGATGACAGGAAAGCCACCAGGATGTACCATACAAGCCGGGAAGTTGTTTGACTAATTCAGTACTTCATGGAGCCAAAGCACTTAAAACTCTCAAACTTTGGGTCTACACTGAAAAATCCAATCAGCAGCTAACAGGGCACATGGTAGCATCACCTTTTAGTAGTTCACCTGAACTAACAAGCATTTTCTTGTTATTCTTTACTTACCTAATCACTGTGAGGTCTGAGATGCTGGGTACAAAAACAACTGAAAACAATTCTGGATTGTCTTTGAGTTTCACTTTGACAGAACAGTACATTTTTACGCCCTGACAGCAGAGAAGCTTTCTTCTATTCTTATACTCTATAAAGCACTTACTGGGGCTCCTTGATTTCAGTTCTGCTGAAATCATGTGGAACTAGCATGTCATTTATCAATGTTATTTTTCAATCTACAGTAAGCTCTTTGTGCACATGGGACCCAAGACTGCTAGCCAAGCAGACTGGATTTTCCCAGTACCAGCTATCACTGAGGCATTAATAACCTCTGTAGTTTCTTGACAGCCTGATAGCTCACAACTGCACTGCTAAGTACATTCAAAGGAGGAAACATTTCAATTTGATTTAATGAACAGGGCACCCAGGTTTTCCTGTCCAGATTTATTTAGCATTGTTAAACAGAGCTGTGAGACTAAGGTAGACGTCAGGGAATGAAAGAGGGGATTGATCAGCAGGAGACTGTGCATCTCTGTCCACAAATGTCAGCAAGAGGACAGCATCAGGTTACACAGACAACTCCGCATTTCATCCAGCGGTGGCAATGCTACATCTCACAGGCAGATGACAACTTCCAATACTTCCAACCCTGAGTCTGTCACTGTAATTCTCAGAAAGCTTTCAGTCAGAAAGCAGCTTTCAACAAGCAGCAGACTCCCAATGTGCAGCTAAAGTCATGCCCCATTTTGCAGACACACTTCCAGTCGTGTCTCCTGTTACAGCAAGCACGTAGGCAGTGCTATGTGGGAAGGATGAAAGCAGTTAGCTAAAAGCAGTTTAGCTCTCTCACAGCCCCCACTACATCAGCATTACGGCTGCACTGCAGTTCAGGGCGTATTTGTACGAAACACAGTTAGTTGAGTACAATCAACTTTTCTCCACAGAGTTTACTTTTGGCTGCTCTTTAGGAAAGTTTTAAGCTGTGCAAAGATGTATCTCTTAGCATTTGAAAGATCAAACAAACAAATTCAGTCATTTTCACACTTAACCAAAGAATACAAACCTCAGATCTACACTGTGGAGGGATGGGAGTATAAAAAAGCAATGACACAAACTCACCTTCTCCCTGGACTGGGCCCTTGCCACAATGAGTCTCCGAGCAGAGTAAGACACATAGCAGCCCAGGGTTGCTGCTGCCACAACGAAAAATGACACGGAGATGAAGAGGATGGTGAAGATATTCATGGAAAGACTGCGCTTTTTGCCCACTTCGATGACCATGGTGACTTTCATGCCACTCTGAATCCGGCGCAGGATTTCCATACCTTTCAGGTTGCCAATCATAATCGCAACGATCTTTTCAGCACCTGCAAAGGAGAAGGGGAATCCATGCTCAGTTCCCAGGTGTTGTATCAGAGTCATTGTCTTAAATGTCCTGCTTCAAGTGCTAAAGAAATGACTGTGGGAGGTTTCTAAATAGTATTTGTAGATTCAATATGAACTGATGGAACAGTGTCATGCAAAACAAGTGTCATCACTATGTGTCTGTCTAGCTGAAAGTATGTCCCATTACCTATGAGCTGTGTAAGTGAACCATGCTTAGAATTCATTCGTCTCCATAGCACTCCTCACTCCTATATAGGACACAGATTGTCCTATTTTAGACACAACACCTTGGCAATTTACATTTTAACATGCCTTTGAACTACATGAAGTTAAAAATAAATCCTCTACAGAGTAAGGTCATTGGGGATTGTGATATCTGTATAGGGATTGCTTCCTGTAATGGATCCAACTCCCTCCCTGCTCCATTGCTACTTCTTAACACCTCTTTTCTAAATTTGACACTACTTTTGAGTACTTCCCCAGACACTGAACAATCAAAAACATAGATCACCCTTTGCTTCTGTATTTTCAGCAGCAATTGAGAAATGATTGAGGGAGATTTCATTGCGAATTTCAAGTGGTTTTGTGAGTTTCTACTGCAAATTCAGAGGGAAGCAAATATGGAGGGAGGTGTGCTCCACTTTTAAACAGCTGGGGGCAAGATGGCAAATGTCATCCTGATTTTAACAACAGGTTTTATTGGCTCAGTGGAACACCATGACAAGTCAAACGAACCAAGGGGTTTATGGCAGGAAGAAATTTCAAGCAACTCCCAAGCACAGACCAGAGCAAACTGGTTTCCTTTCAGTGACATGCAAGGGCTTGAGGACACTTGATACCATTTGTAGAAACATTAGAAAGTCCCAATATAACAGGGAGGCTCTTATGAGGGGAAAAAAAAAAAGGAAAAAGGGTGATGAGGAAATTATCTCTGTTCTCTCTCTAAACTAATACAAGAAAAGCAGATTTGAGACCAGCTGATCAGGAGTCTCACTGCATTAAACCATCACCTGCACAACATTCATAATAGACACTGCATGGGGGAAGAATAAAGACTGATACGAAGTGCTATTTTTAGCTAACCCCCCCCAGCCGAACTCTCTTTAATTGGAAGAACAATTGTTTTTCCATCTGCTGACTTATTCAAGTTATTTCCCTCTGCTGAAAGTTATTCAACTTCCAGCTACCAAAAAACCCTAGAATTGGTGTTAAACCACGAAGGCTATCATTGGAGAAAGTGTTAATCAGTTTTCCAGCTTGTTCACATAATGCATGTGATCCAACACAGCAAGCAACTCTCCTCAGTGGGACCAAACTCATCTTTTATTCAGAAAGCTCCTTGTAAAGACAAGGACATCACACAGAGAAGAGGAAAAAAAAACATCTCCCAGACTGCAACTACTCTTTAGGATGAACTAGGGCTTATATATCAGTTATAAAATGAGCTGGAGTCAGGTGTTAGCAGCAAGCAAAGAATTAAGCATCAAGTCAGAAGCTGAGACTTGCTTTCGTAAGCATGGAAGGGAAGTGTGGAAGAACAGGCTGCAACAATGAGAAAATAAAAAGCCTGCGGGAAAAAAAAGCAAAAAAGGTTGCTCTAGCCTATTCCCCTATATTTCTGCATGTCTCACAGTAAATCTATCTTGTGGTTATGCACAACACAAGACACAGCATAGGGATTCCTATTAATGAAATGTCACCATCAGCCTGCAAAACCGTTCAAGCTACTAAGCCATCCACTGTGAACAAGTTTTACCCTTAAAGAAAAAAATCTTCCACTTAAGTTTCCGACTGCGTAGTTCACAAGGATGCCATCAGATAACAGCTTTAATTCTCACTGACACTTCTCAATCCCGGAGATTTCTGTTGCCATTTCAGCTCTGCTTTAGATGAACACATGCAAGTGGCCAGCTGGTGGCTTTGACACTGGCACTACAAGGGCAGAAGTGAGTGGCTACTTCCATCAGCATGTGTTTGCGACAACTTCTGTGCTTCTATAACAAAAGCAAGAGGATCACCCCCACCCAACACTTCCTGAGCTGCTACCTGGGTCCCATCATGACAGGTACTGAAACATGTTATGGTGGCCTTGAAACCACCAACCCAGACAGAGGCTTCTGACAGGGCTTGGCCATCATACAGGAAACAAGGTATTTGAGGGGACATCTGCAGAGGTATCTCAAGCACAGCAGCTGCTCTCAACTGTCAGCCTTTTCCCCACCCAGACTCCAGCAAAGCAAGAGGGAAGTCAGTTGTGCATGGCAAAAACCTCACAGAAACCCATATTCTTTGCCCAGGTGTCAGCTTTTGCAGTTCAGGTGAAGCTTCTAAAACAGTTTTTTAGGGACACTAGAAGGTGAAATTAATCTGCTGCCTGTTTAGCTGATAATGGGCTCATTGCTGAACAGAAGCAAGACCTGTTCAGTTAAACATTTCCCAGCCTCTTTCCTTTCCCATTTCCTGTGAAACTGGAGAGTGAAAGTTATTCAACTCTTTAGGAAAACACAGCCTGCCTCTTTGGGCACCTCCCATATTGTAAGGCAGCAGCTGGTCAAAATCTGAAGGAAATGCATTGGCACAGATGAAGCACAAGAACCCCAGTGGTTTGTTGGGGCAGGGAAGAGCTGGGCCACAGTACACTGGGCCCACAAGGAGAGGGCATGGCTGGGATCAAAGTTTTACCTTCCTGGTAAAACTTGGATGAACTTAGATGTAGAGTAAAGTTGCATCTATTTATAGCAGTATCAATACCTATATGAAACTCTGCCCTACAAAGACTTCACTTGTTCTGCTATTACACTTCAGCTCCTAAACACGAAAAGACAGGTTTGATAATTCAGTAGAGAAATGAGATGTGCAAGGGGGGCATAGAGCTGGGAGCACTAACTTTTGCATAGTACACACTTGCCTTTTCAAGTCATTTAAGGTGATTATTGTAATACAGTGCTACATTTTTGTGTGCTACAGATAAATCTATCCTGAACCAAGCAAGTTGTAGGGCCTGGAGAACACTCGCTCTGTGATATTTAGAATGCAATGGTACCTAATCCGTGCCTTAACAATGCTCACTTTTAGCAATAAAATCACAATCTAATAATGCATTAAAGCACATCAAGGCAAGGATCAGATCTCAAGGCCAAAGAAATCCACTGCCCAAAGCCAACTCAAGAACTCCAAGTCGGTTCCTCTACCCTCACTCAAAAGTAATTTCTCAGCTCGTTCAGGTGTTGCAACCATTTTGCATTGTTTAAACCAAACAAATTCAGCTTCAATTAAGTCATGAAAGACCCCTTCATTTTGGCTTAAAGGCCTCAGTGTAACTTTGGGCAAATTCCATAGATTTTTCCTTTCTTGGACAGCGAGAGCCAAACCTCTCTAATGTCTCTATCACCACTTACCAAGAACAGGATGTAAAACTGATGGACCCTTTTCCTCTTTGGGAACAGACCGAGCTACAGCACAGTTTAGTGGAAGTATGTGAGGAAGGCAATAGTTTTGAGGGCATTTTTAAGAAAGAAGGTATAAAACATGCTAAAGTAACCAAGTTATTTCAAAACAAGGAAAAAGCTAGCGAGCCACACACAGCCTCCAACATTTTGGATTCCATCATTTTTTTGCCCCCGCTTTCTCAAAGTCTGAAGTTTTGCCTCATCTCTAATCAGACTGAAGTTAAGTGCCCACAGTTTTATCAGTATTCCTTCACTCTGCCCAGAGAGCACCTTGTGCAACCAGTGCCTCTGCTATGGTGCAGCCACGCTGCTTCTCCCCAGGACCAGCACAGCTCACCCCAGCATGCCCAGGGCTCCACTTGGGAATACCCCACCCCATCCTTGCTCCTGATGGGATCACCAGTCTATTTCAACAGCCCCAGCTGACCCCCACATAAGCCACCTGCTCAGAAAAAGAGGAATGGAAGAAATTACTTTTGATTTTGAATGTTTCATATATTTAAAAAAAAAAAAAAAAAAAAAAAAGACTTTGAAGTTTGAATTCTTAAAAAATGGACAGGTTCTCCTTAACCACAGCAGAAACACTATCTGAAGGCTCTTTAAGGAGATGAAATACAACTCAGCCTTGGTGCCTGGATCATTGCTTTTATCTACAAGATATGGTGCTTGCAGCACAGATCAGTACTAGCTGTGCTTTAATCCTTAGTTAAAGGAGCTAGAGGTATTCTCCTGGCACCCTTCCAACCCCACCATCAGCAAAAAAGGCATTAGGAGATCAAGCTATCTACTGTTCTTTAACACAAAAAGCACTGTCAGTTGACACTCCAACCATTTCCTACCAGTTTAGCACACCTGGCTCCTCAGGCATGTAAGAGGAGTATCTGATATCTTATCTTTCATGTTTAACAAAAAACCTATATAATGTCTTGAACATAGCTTATCTCACTGTACTGGAATAGTAAGAAACGGGATTTCTGGTGGTTATCAAACAGGCTGGTACAAGCTTACTGTTATCTGTTACAGTAGGAGGAAAAATAAACTAACAGTGTACACAGACTGAGCTGGTATTACCAACCTTACATAATTCACCTCAGATGACAGGCCAGCACTGCACAAAAAACCCATCAAGTCTCAGCACCACACCACTCTAGGGACATGAGGGCTCTCCCTGGCCTCAGACACTATGAAACCAGACCCTGCAGGCCAGCTCTGCTCTCATCCATGGTACAGTGTGGATAAAGAAAAAAACGCACTGATTACTCTCATCCGCACACACAAGGCAAAATCTCATCAGGAATGTGCCCATCCCCACAATCATCCTCCATCCCAGACACTGTCAGAGGAAACGCCTTTAGTGCCCTGCGATAAGCTCTCCCCTTTGCAAGAGGGGCGGGTGACTGAACTCATAGTTCAGGAGCAATATAAGCCTGGATAAGCTGATGTCGGTAGGCTTGTTCCTTCTTCTTCCCCTGCTTTGCATGTTCTCCACCCCAAGCATTACCTGGCACCAAGATAAAAGGCTAACTCACATCCAGGTTATTTTGCAGTTATTTAAAGCTACAGCCCCTTATGATCTAAACTGTTTGTCTGAATTGCCTTTTCCTCACGCTATCACCTAAGCTTCATTAAATCTACTTTCAGCTTGCTTTACTTGACAGATGGCACTATGTCTGATCTCTTCCTCCTAAACACACAAGCCTTTCAGCATACAGAGGCAAACATTCACACAAAACCATGGAATGGCTGGCGTGGGAAAGTAGCTCTGGAGATCACCTACTTCAGCCCCTCTGCTAAAGCAGGTTCACGCAGAGCTGGTTGCACAGGATCACATCCAGACAGGTTTTGAATATCTCCAGTGAGGGACACTCCACAATCTCTCTGGGCAGCCTGTTCCAGTGTTCAGTCACCCCCACACTAAAGAAGTTTTTCCTCCTATTCAGATGGAGCTTTCTGTGTTTCAGTTTGTGCCCACTGTCCCTTGTCCTGCTCTGGACACCACTGAAAAGAGTCTGGTCCCATCCTCCTGACACCCATCCTTAACACATTTGTGTGCCCTGATGAGGTCCCCTCTCATTCTTCTCACCTCCAGCCTAAATAGGCCCAGCTCCCTAAACCTTTCACTGTATGAGAGATGCTCCAGTCCCACATCATCTTCACAGGCCTTCTCCGGACTCACTGCAGGTGCTCCGTGTCTGCCTTGAACCAAGGAGCACAGAACTCCAGGTGAGGCCTCACCAGGGCAAAGGAGAGGGGCAGGATCACCTCCCTGACCTCTTCCTAATGCACTCCAGGATCCCATTGGCCTTCCTGCCCACAAGAACACACTGCTGGTCATGGACAGCTTGTGTCCACCAGGATGCCCAGGGTCTTCTCCACAGAGCTGCTTTCCAGCAGGTCAGCCCCAGCCTGTACTGGTGGCCGGGGTTATTCCTCCCCAGGTGCAGGACCCTTGCTGAACTTCATTAGGTTCCTCTCTGCCCAGCTCTCCAGCCTGTCCAGGCCTCCCTGAATGGTACCACAGCCTTCAGGTGCATCCTCTCCTCCCCAGTCTGTATCATCAGCTCAGGACACACACTATCCCTTCATACACATCAGGGATCAATAAGGTGAACAAGACTGCAAGACCCATAGAGAAGGAACATTTCTACACTAGGAAGTGTGGGGAAACGTTTTTACCAAACAGGCTAGGTGTATAAAGGGGCACATCAAGACCAAATGTCGTTTTACATTATATGAGTTTCCATCAGTCCCCAGGAAATACTGGAGGTGGAAACCAACCTGCAGTCTGTTTACTTTAAATAATGTTATTATTTGTCAAGTGAATCCAACAATTACCAACCCTTTTCTTCTCCCCCTCCCCCCTTCTGAGCCTTAAACTCTTATGTAAATGCTCCCATCCCCTAAATCTTATAACATTTATAACAAGAAATCATCCTCTAAAACAGCAGCCAGGACAGTAACACTCCAAGGGCACAGAAATGAATGAGATCTCTCTTCACATGCTGTTTGGTCAGTGGCACCTGCAAGACTAAAGCACCACCTTTCAATCTAGCAAACAGCATCTAAAATGCCCCGGAGAAACAGCAAGTAACAGTCCTAATGAAAATTCTTTGGTGAGTTTACTCAACAGTTTTCAGTAGTCTTGATTTAGTAAATACATTGCTCACCCTCTTTGAATGAGACTGAGCTCACCACTAATGTCCCTTGCTCTCCACATGCTGGTGGCAGCTAAGTGCTCACAAGTGAGTTTGAGGAAGCTAATGGTAAAATGATGTAAGTGGGCACAGTGTCAGCCAGAAAGCATCTGTCTGTGGAAAGATGACAGGTCACACTGGACACAGTGGGGAACTGTGCTGAGCTGACTGCTGTGTGCTCACCAGCACATTCAAGGCTGGAGGCAAACAAGCACTGTCATTGTTTTAAGGACACGATGTCTCTCACAATGAAGCCACAGCTACCACAGCTGTCATTTAGGATTTTAATTCATCCTTTCACGTTTCAGCAGCCCAGTAAACCCAAAGAGCAAGGGCACTTCACAGACCTATTCCAGGCTATCTAAGGGATGATGCCTGCCCTACAGTTTTCCATGGCACAGAGGTACCTAAATTATGTCAAAGAGCAAGGGCAGGGATCAGAAGCTGTCAATAGCACCAGTTAGTCTCATCCAGCTTCTCAATGCCCCTCCTGCTTACTCACAGACTGTGGTGCTGGGGGCAGCCCCAAGTCACTGTCACACCCCACCATCCCCTGAGGAGATCAGGGTCACCCATATGCCACAGTTGCTTATCTGAATGCCACTACAGCTGTGACATTAATTTACTCTAAACCAGGCAGCCAGGAGAACCAAACTGAGTTTGAGCACATCAAAAAGCTACTCTCAGATGCAAAGAGCTACAAACTCCAGACACTAGAGTCTCCAAATACCACCCAGACACAGCAGATGCATGCAAAGTCCTTCTCAAAAAGGAACTGTAGGAAAGGTAGGAAAGGCTAAATAATCTGCAGAGGCTCATCTGACCGTGGCCAAGGAACATGAGAGAGGAAGTGTCATTAATTAGATCCTGCATCCTCATTCCTCTCCTCAGATGTCCTCAGCACAAGTCTTCACTCCTTGCAAAGAGAGGTGCACTGTTTGTTTACACAAGGCTTACAAAGTCTCAGCACAGCCTGTCTTGGGATTACAATTCTGACTCAATCTTTAACAGTTTTACAGCACACATCAGCTTTTTAATACCTTGGCAGTTTTAGCTTGTTTCTGAAGATCATACCTCAAAGAAGCAGTGGAGCACAACTAGACACTTCTGCCATACACTGTCTTCTCTAAGCGTATGGAGGTAAGGCTTCACCTCAGGGAAATTCCTGCAGAACAAGTTAAGTAGCAGTGCTACATATTTAACCTTTCCTCCCCCTTTCACTCACTGATGCAAGTTTACACTTGAACCAGATTCTGTTAGCCTGAGACATGCTGTTACTGCTTGAGCCAGAATCATTTAGCTGTGTTCCCCCAGAATAAGCCCTCTGCAGATCAGGTGATGTGCTTCTCAAGTCTAGAGTTACACCACAAGAGAGAAACCAAAGAAAATGATCACATTGCTTTCTGACCTGCAAAGAATCCTTCTTCACCAGCTGCAGGGAAATACTGAACACCAAAGAATGCTTCCCACGGGCACCACCATGCCTTCAAGCCAAAGCCTGGTTCTACCTTAAGGCAAGGTCCACCTTTACAACAAAACCCCAGTTCTTGCCCTGCACTTTTTCCCCACATGCTGCTGGTTTTCTCCAATCAAATGTCTTTTTCAGAAGGTCAATAGAGATTACAGAGAGGTGCAATTATGAGCACACAGAACTGTACTTTGACACCCTGCTCAGCCTGACACAGAGTGGTACCATCTTAAAATGTGCACAGTTGAAACTCAAGTTTGCTAATTGATACAGGTTTGTGCTTATAAATCACAAAGCAAATTTTACTTTGGACTCCATTAAATTCTTGACACTCCACATGTTAAAGATGATTAGGCAGGATTTGATCATATCTGATTTGGCTGTTCTCTGCATTCTGTTGTTTTAATTGCCAGAGTAGTTTGCTTTTGTTGTTTAGGTTTTTTTTAAAGTTGGCACACCAAAAAGTTATATAGAGCACTGGTGCAATAAAGAATTCATCAGACTAAACATGATTTTAAGAAAAAAACTCTCTGGAAGCAGGATGTCTAGGACAAACACTGCTGCAAATACAGGCCCACTTAAGTCTCTAAACAAGAAAGTTGCTTCAAAAGCCAACTTTGAACGCCCCAGAAAAAGGCACACTGCACTTTTAGACAAGCTTATGTTAATAACTTTGTGTTTTGTTGCTACCAAAGTTCTTCAAAGAGAAGTGTGTTATGCCATACATTTTATCAGAGCCCACGCACAGAGATCTGCCTTCTCTGCCAGGCAGATGACAGCTCCATGCCCCACACTTGAGAGGAGAGTCCTCAGTACTGCTGCTTAATTCCCCCTCACCCCAGCAAAGCCATTTCCTGCTACTTCCCACTGCCTCAGCTTGGAGGAAGTGTTTGGTTTCACTTGATGGCATTTGATGGCCCCAGTCAGAGCAGAAATGAAGCCGCATAGGAAACCCAGATTGCAAAGTCACTGTTAGCACAGCTACAGCTGTTACAGCCATGGCAGGAGCTGTGGTTGCACAAAGCCCATTCTTCAATGAGCAGGGCCACCTTCCCCACCAGCTCCAGGTCACAGCACGCAGTGCCACCAGCGAAGCCAGGAGAGGGGAGCCATCCCAAAGCACAGTTCAGCAAAGGGCATTATGACCAGCTCTTACCTCCTAAGTTTGAGGGGTAGTGCTGCAGGCTGAGCTCATCAGCATTACACAGGGAATATCCTGCACCTGGCAAACCGAATGAGGCTGGTGACTTGTAGATTGCTCCATCTCGGCCATGCCGCGTTCAAAGCCTGCAACGTTTGTCGAGTTTGACCAGAGAGCACCGGCCCCCAGCAGAGGCAGAGGGCAGGGGTGGCCCAAGCACAGCGTGTCACCAAAGCCCCAGAAGCAGAAGGAAGAGCATCGCTGTGGGAAGAGCCAAGAACACGGACTCGCAGACAGACGTGATGATAGAAAAAGAACTCAAGTCCAGGGAAAAAGAAAAGGGAGGGTGGAACGGGAAAGAAAGTGAGGGACTAAAACAAGAACAAGCAATAAAAGCAACAGCAGCAACAAGCTTAGCCCAGTAATTGTGCTACAACGTGGCAAGGAGGAGTCAGGCAGATTAAATAAGTGGTTTGACAGAAGCGGTCTTCTCCAAGGAGTCCCTCTCCCATTTGTCTGCAGTTCAGCTGGGAAGTTTCAACATGCCCTCGAGTATCCATCCCATCATGCAAGATAATCAGGACAGCTAGAGCCACTCTGATGTAAATGCCTCAGCAGAAAGCTTAAGGACAGGATAGGAAAGGAGGGAGCTCCTCTTGGAGCAAACCCTGCTGAGAGCACACGGCTCATTTCGAGAGGCAGCTCTCAGCAAGGTTAAGATGCTGTAAGTCTCCCAGCAGCCAGGATGGAGGAGGGGCAGGAGCACATGGCCCTTCCCCTCAAGAACAGGTTCAGCAGTGACCTACTCAGGCCAGCAGTGCCAAGGGAGCTCCTCCAAGAGCTGCAGGATTAGGCAGGCACACAGTGAACAGGGCTCAGGGCAGGGATGCTCTGTCAGTTCAGCAGGAGGAACTCGCCCAGCAATAGCCAGATCTCAATGTCATTTGTCAGCTGATGATTTGATTACATAAGAAAGCCTTGCCTCAAAAAGGCCAGAGCCTATCCAGACTGTATGTTTTGAATTCTTAAAGCAAAGTACCAACAGTCCTACAGCTCATTAAGCTTGCACACAGCAAACCTCCAGAGGCAGCTACTGTTTCCTTGTCTTACCAGAACACTTGCCTCCACTGCCAACAGAAATCCTCTCCACCCCTTCTAAGAGGATTGCTGCAAGGATATAATTATTTTTCTAACCACTCAGAGCTTTAAGACGCACTATTCATTTTCATTATTCAGCTTATCCCCAGAAGATGGGGCTTCCCAAAGCAGTGCCACTTCACAGAATTCCAACACACCCAGGAGGGTGCGCGTCCGTCCAACAGCTGGACGGAGCCACTAAAGCCTCTCACCTTGTGATACACAGGGAACCTGCCTGGACCGTCACCAGAAGGCACTTACACAGCTTTCAGCCTAGGTCTGCTTCTCAGGCAACATTAGCCTAAAATACAGCCAAAACTCATTCTTCATTTGAAAGATGGGCAGGTTAGGAAAAACCTTCTAGTAAATAGGAGACTTTCTATAGCAAGAGAAGAGGAGCTCTGTCATCAGCCTGTGCAACTGGAAAACCACCTCTAAAGACCTTCAGCTACTTGCATTAGAAGTGGCATTTTGCTGCTGAAAAGTTACCTACAGAAGAGTCTCGTACTTTGCCTATTTCTGAGCTGGTTAGTGTGCAGGGCATAGGAAGAAACAGTGTCTGAGCACGGAAACCCAGCCCACTTTACGGCCCAAATCAACTCCACAGTCTTAACAGGCATTGAAAACCTCAGCATCCATCACCTCTGGCGACTGCAGGCTCAGGCCAGAAACCCAAACCAAGTGGAGACCGTCACCGCCGCACACCTGCAGCCAGGGCCCGGCCCAGCCCGGCCAGAGCGCTCGGCAAGCGCCCACTCGTCCTCAACCCCAGCAGCAGCCGCAGATTTCGGACACGGTTACTCATTAATCAGAGAAAAAACAACATCATCAGCGCCCGAAAGAGCACCGGCCAGTCGGGGCAGAAACTCCCGTGGTGCGGGAGAGGCAGCGACGTTCCCGGCTGTTACCGAGGAGCCGCGCCGGGGATGTGTGGCGGGGGCTGCGCCCGGGCCGTGCTCTGTTCCCGCCCCCGCCGACAGAAGGGAGAGAGGGAAGGGGCCGCTCCCAGCGCCGGGACCCCTCTCTTTGCGAGCCCCCCCCGTTCCCCGGCGCTCACCGTGGTGGGACATGGGCAGCACCTCGTTGCCGGTGCCGCGGTAGTTGTAGATGACGGCGGCGGCGGCGCCGCGCTCGGCGGCCAGGCGGATCTTGTCGGCGAAGGAGCAGCCGCCGCCGCGCTGGATGAGGGCGAG
>VWZW01006011.1:564483-618348 GCA_013397115.1 Edolisoma coerulescens | reverse complement strand
CCCCCAGCTCCCTCAGCCAGTCCCCACAGGATTTATTCTCTAAAGCTTCAGTAGTCCCAAACACTTTTAAAAGAAGAATTAATTCCATCTTTAAAATTTATTTTATACAGGTACAGACTATATATTCATTTTCAGCAGTTTAATCCTATATGGAATAAGGAGATAGCACTAAACATCCCTACCCATATGTTAGAGTACTTAATATTTTCACATTATTTATGAGACTCGGTGTGTCATAAGTCCATTTTAGCTGTCAAACCTGACAATAAGGTTCTGCTGCTTCTGATGTCACCTGTCTAAAAGAATGTGAAGTTCTCCAGAGCGGCATCTGACAATACTTGAGCAAGTACCAGTGAAACACAGAGCACGTCAAGCCTCTAATGCTACTCCACATAGTAGCACAAAATTTATTTCTTCAATCATTCCAGAAGCTCCAGAATCCAGGCTCCGGTTTTAACAATTTGAAAAGCACTCACTGATGAAAAATTCAATATTTACCGTGATTCCTTAGGGCAGAATAGCTTGTTTTTTAAAGAAACCCAACTAATAGGCTCTTTAAATTACAAGATCATATTTTCCCTCCCCTCACAGACTGAAGATTAGTCAAGACAATCAAAGTCATGAGAACAGCGATCTCATGAAAAAAACGTCATTTGCTGTAGAAATTGTAAGAAAAGCAGGAGACTGCAAGAGAGAAAGATTCTCTCACTGTTAAGGCACTTACATGCTGCAGTGCAGAATCTATCCACAGCCTGGGCTCCACCACAGAGCTGCTAGAAATGCTTGGCAAGTAGCTTAAATCACTCACTCCTAGCACCCGACTTTTGTGGGAGCCTGAGTGGGTAAGTGCAGGCTCCAGTTTACAGAGGTGCTGAATGCTCCTGCTGCCATTCAAGACAACCATTCTGCTGTGAGCACACATTGCATTGTTCCAGGCGCTGACGTACCAGACCGCAGGACTCAGCCCAGGCATTTAACATTCCTGAAGACCCCTCTCTGTGCTGAAGCTTCCCCCTATGTCAGGAGAATGCTCTTTTATTTCTATCATGGAAGTGTTGCAAAGACTTTTTAAATTTCTTTTACTGTTGTTGAAGCACATATTACCCATGCTGTGCACAAAGTGTGGTGAGAAAAAAACAAAAGTTACTCTTGATTATGCCCACCAACAGACCGAGCAAAGGTTGTATAGCATTTCCTAGTTTTCAAATTCTTAACTTTGCAAGTCTTAAGCTCTCATAATGCTGTCTGAGGTTTATAATATTGGTATTCTTATTTTCTGATTAACAAGGGACCAAGATAAGCATCAAACATGGTACTGACTATGCAGAGACCCCACAATCTACCAAATAAGCATCTGCCTGGCATCGACTGCACCTGCATTGCAGACAACAGACTGCAGGAACAGACGAAGGCTGAATCTTTTTCCGTAAGTTTTGATGCAGACTTGTAAGAGGTTTTCTTAATTTTAACGTATTAAATAATCTCATTTTAACAGAAAGATGAAGTGCACCTAGGCACGCACATGCATTTGCAATTTCAAGTCAAAGATTCACCCTTCAGTTATTAGCAGGTGGCCAAAGGAAAAAAGATTATGCAATTACTTTTTTTGGTCATATGCAGTCATGCAAAGAAAGAGACAAGGTACTCCTCTGCTAGCTTTTATTAGCATTTTCATTATAAAATCCCATTAAGAGGTTCCTGCATCTTCTCTGAAAGTCTTGCCACACAAGGCAGGCAGAGTAAGAACTTTGAGGGTGTTTACTTACTATCTCACCCAAATTCATCTTCTCTGGAATATACCTTGATAATGAGTCTTTATGCTCAATTTTTTTTCCTGGCTTAGAAAAACAAGCTTCTTTTTAATCAAAATTATGACAGATACAATTGAACACGTTAAAATGTAAACTAGATGACATGAAAATCACATTAAAGTTTTCTCCTCCTCTGTTTCCATTTTGAAGCAGACCATACTAATGTTGCCTGCCACATCACTGATTCTTAACCTAATTAATCTTTGAAATTGTATCAAATTATATTAGGACTAATGAGACCCAATAGCCTACTATATCTAAATGGGATGTACTGAGAAGTGTCAGATTAAAATACAACAGCATGTGTTGTTAAACGAAGTCTGCTCCCATATGTTTAGCTTTCTGGTACCTGCACAAGTACCTATAGTAAGAACAACAGGGCCTACAGTCATAACCACTTATGCTGTAAACTCATTAGATCTTACAAGTTCAGTAATGCTCAGAAATGTTAAAGATCCAGTGGAGCACATCCGCTGCTGGAAATCAGCACTACACCAGTCACCAATAAAAAACTCAATCGGGAACTGCTCAGTATGAGACCACGCTGACTGTAGAATAGCAGGAGGTTGACTGCCATGATGTAACAAAAGCCTCATAAACCATAAATATACCATGGCACAGAAAAATAGATAACAAAAGAAAGAAAACTTTCTTTTTAAAGTCACAAGATAATTTAAGCTTCACCTCAAGTTAATATTACTTTGGTCTCCTGACCTGAACACTCTCATTTCAGTCGCTGTTCTTCAGTGCCTGTAGTAAGCATATGCTCAATCTTCATTTACACAGTCTTCATTTACATACAAGACTTACCTCAGTCTTAAGGATCACTTTCCCTGCCACACAGGTGCAAGTAATGGATACTATAACAGAGCAGACTGGCTTTGAGCCTCGTGGTTTGCTTGCAAGAGGAGCCTGTGAGACAGCTCTCAACGTGAATCAGTGTGCTCAAGGAGACAAGATCACCCTACCAACTTCGCTGCAGGTGTGCCCTGAGTTTGCCATTCTTTCAGCACTGGCACATCTGCACCAAACAGTTTGCCAGTAGAAAGCAGAGAGGAATGGAAAACTGCCCAGTATATTTCAGAATCACAGCATTTTACCAATACCACAACCCATCATCCTGTCACACAGCAAAATCACCAGGTCTAGAAAACTGTGAACCAAGATGCGTAACTATGCAGAGCCTGCACATTCTACCACAGAGGAAAGTGCTTTTCACCTGTTTGTAAACTGAAACCTATTTAATGCCATTTCTGTGTTCCACGCAAACTCACAACATTTTAAAACTTGTGAAACATTTAGATGGCTATGTAATTGAAAAGAATTTAGACATATAAAGTGAGGTAAAAAGGACTTCAGCTGTCTAAAGTTGCTGCTTGTACTCATGTTTAGCTACTGCCCCCTCTTAAATCCCTTATTATAAATGTTTAATAACCAAAAAAAAGTTGTTGTCAATAAACAAAGTTTTATTGAATAATTTCACTTATGAATGAAGCATTAACAGTGTTTTCCTATCAGGTTAACTTGCTCATATTCAAACAATCATCAATAATGTAAACAGCACAGTTCCAACATGCCTCATTGTGTATTGGCATCGCCTGTCATTACAAGATCTGTCTGGTAGTTCATCAGCAGCAAATTGTTAAGGTACCAATATTGATAAGCAAAGGACTGGGGCTGCACTGATATAGTTAGGTTGGATTACAGGCTTCTATTTTTACAAGCCTTGGAAGCTCAGGTTGTCTAATGAATTTTTAACATGTCAATTAATATGTTTATAGAAAGCAATGTCAGCTTTAGCTAATACATAAGAAGAATCACAGTTGCATGCAAAATGCACAATGTTTTAAGAATCTAAGTTTCACATTTGAGAAATTCAAAAGAATTATTGCACATGATCTGAGGAGAGCAATCACTTAGAAAGCAAGCAATAAAAATGTGTAAGTTAATGGGCATGGTTCATCTGTCTTGGAAATATTAGCTCAATTTCATGAAATGTGATTTATTGCAGGGCATCAGAAAAAAGGGCTTTATTTTTGGCAAACAGAGTAAGACCCTCACTTCCTAGCACCAAAAGATACATTATATCAGGACAAATTACCAAGTATGTTGGTTTTTTTACCAACATACTACTGATAACATAAATTAAGCAATGCTTACTTAATAATACTCAGTGTTCTCACTGAATGGAACTCTGTTAGAATATTAGCTACTCTTTGGCAGCACTTTCTCCAACAATATAGAATGACCTCAAATGACTTCACAGTGCAGAGACAATTTTTGCCATAACTACCCTGCTTGCTTTGTGCATTACATAAAATCAGAAAACCTGTTAATTTTGTGAAAAAACCCTTTCAAAAATCCTTAGCACACAAGTTTTCAAAATGTTTTAGATGTTTTGTTTTTCAAACACTGGCCTTTTGTTAAATAATGAAAACCATAAACTTCCTATTGTAAGATTGTGCATGCTCTGTGAAACTGCAGTAAAAAGACAAATTTTACATTTGAAAAGAACCTGTACCTTTGGCACTTGTGGGCAAAATAACAATAGAAAATAGCCCTTCAGTCAACATTTGAGCTGCATCTGTAGTTAGGCAAGCAGAGTATGTGGTGAAAATCTAGTAACCTATGCAGCCAGAGGGATGTTACAGTCACACAAGAGAGTGAAGTTCCTGTAATTCTTTCAACTCTGTACATTCATCAGCCTGAGGATAAAATATGCAAGCGCATTCTGTGGATCTGGGGAAATTTCCCCTTTATTAACTGGGGTATTATGGCATTTAACATCTGCCTCTACCTTCACTGCATCAGAGATAATTCAGGATCACATAAGATACAACATTCACAGTTGAATCCTGATGGGTGACATATATTAAGTACTACAATTTTCTGAATGCAACGCAGAAGTTACAGAACCAAAATATTTATCTGCTGCAAGTTGTCATTCAAAGAATTCCAAAGGGCTTAAGGCATATTACAAAGTGAGAGCAGAATTTCAGAAAGCAAGCTATTCAGCCTGCAAAGTCATCTTTTCTTCCCATTAACTACAGATGACCTGAGCTTTGCAGTGTATTTCAGTACACTAGAGAGAACCTTGCACTCCAGTTCTGTACTCTCTTACATCCCAACACAGCCTGATGAATGCTTTGAGATTTGAGACTATCACAACTGTGCCATATGCTCATTTCGAAAATAATATTAATGCCTCATTTCATAAATTCTCAAACTCAGAGAGCAAATATTCTCAAACCACAATCCCTTGTGATAACCTGAAGAGAAAAAACTGCAACAACTGTAAAGCATCTGTTATGTTTTATGCAGTAATCCTCATTGATGTTCAAAATCTTAGGACTTCCAGAGCTAATTAACTTACAAGCCTACACTCCCCCAAAAGATTATCTTCCACAAGGCCTTTTCCTGCTTTTATAGCAACTTATCCCTGAGCAACTGTACTCTATTAAAACTTAGCTGAGGGAATCCAAAAGATGAAAAAAAAAAAAAAGATGCAGACAGTGAAGAAGAGTCAGTTAAGAGAAATTGGTGCTGATGTGAGTATTTTGGTCCCTTGTGAGAGAGTGTGCAGAGCAGAGGGAGCACAGGAGCAATGGACAGCTCCCATTAGTGCAGGAAGAGGCAAGTCAGCACAGTATCTTGACACCTGCTAGGTTTTGTTAATACTTTTAGGTTTAACCAAGCATCCCTTATATAATTCACTGGGAAAAAGAAAAATATAAGACCTTGATAACTTAGTGAAAATGTCCTGTAAGAGGATTGTCTCCTTTCTAATACTTTCCTTACTACCCTGGGGATTGTTAAGCCAAACAATTGGAAAAAAAAAAAAAGTTATTAATGTGACCAATTTCATAACTCCTGGTTTATCTTCTGCCTTCAGAGTTCATGCAAACATATCAATTCCCATCCACTGGAAAAGGTCTGAGGTACAGAAAACCCATCTGGCAAGACCAAACACCACAAAAAAGTTTGCAACTATAGAAGAATACCCTAGAAACAAAACAGAAGAAAAACCTTGTCCCTCCCCCTAAGCAGTCTGCTGATCCGGTGAATTGAAAAGAGTAGCAAGATTACTTCTTTGGAAAAGAAGCAGCATAACCCATTCACACTAGAATAGTGTCAGCTCTGGACTACACAAAGAGACACCTTTTCCTTGTTTTCAGAATTGCAGCAACAGAGCAAGGGATGGCTGCATCCACTGGAGAGCACAATGCTGCCACGAGAGGCAGAAGCTTCGAAGAGCATGTTCTCCCTGAATCCACCAGCCTGGGCATCTCACCAGTATCCTGCCATCGCCTCTCGTTCTGGACCGGCAGCAGCACTGCTTCATCCACACCTACTGCAATCACCTAAACGCATCCCCACTGACTCCAGGTTTTTACACTACTGTTTCATATTACATTTCGTTCAGATAAGAAAACATACAGGTTCTTGACAGCCAGAGGACTTATTTTGCATCTCATTTTTATACTTTGTCCAAGGCATCGCTACAGCAGCAGCAGAGAGTATGGGAAATAAAATTATCATCTCCCTCCTCCCATAGCTGCAGTTAAACGTGTGTTTTAAAGATTTATGGAAACTTCTAAAGGCTCGCAGTGCCACACTTCTCTAACTTTTCCATTTATAGATTTTCCACTCAAGCTTAACAATACAGACCTAATGCCAAGCTCACAACCTTTGAAACTCATTAAGAGAATTCCCAAGTTTGATCAGGAGTCAAAAGCAAGAGAAAACAAACCTAAGGCTTCACATATGCATGACTAATCTGACAATTCCTCTGAAGCAAGGACATTACTTGCCTGTAGCTGCAGAAAATACAATCCTGCACCTAACTCTCCTCCACATATTTTGAAACAGTGTCACCAGGACATAAACTTTAATATTTAAGCATGCCGTCCGCGGGCTTTTGATGCCAAGCGCTTACACTCACCATGCGTAATTAGCTCATCAAGGATGACTCCTTCATGTGGGTTAATTCCTCCTTTGCTAAAGAAATTTAACTTTCCCGAAGTCGTCGGGATTTAAAACACTAGAAAGCCGAGCCGTGCTCATGCAACTACTTTTTTTTTAAAAAGTCACTCGGTGTGCCAGGAAAGCAGCCCTCGGTGCAGCCTCGGAGCCCGGGAGCAGGAGCCCCGCACCTTTCCCACGTAACAAAAATCGTTACGCAAATCCCAGGCTCTGCCGAAGCCCCTGACCTATTTAGAGACGCGCTTTATCTTTTCTGCAAACAAACGATGCTGCGGAGACGCCGATAAGCCCCCGCCATCCCCACCCCGCCCGGGTAGGAGGACACCCCGGGGACCCCGCTACCTGCGGCTCCGGCCGGCAAAGTTTGCCCGGCGGCGGCCGCGGAGCGGGCGGGCTGCTCCGGGGCTCCGGCTCTCGCCGCGCCCCGCGGCCAGGCATCCCCTGCTCGCCCCGCGCCGTGACATTGAGCAAGGTNGGAGCCTGCGCGCTCGCGCCGGGGGCGGGGCGGCCCCGGCACCTGTGGCGGCGGCCGGGCCCGTGAGGGAGGGCGGCGGCGCCGGCGCCTCCCGGCTGAGGCCCGCGGGGCTGGAGGGGGCCTCCGCCCGCCCAGCGCATCTGCTTGCCCCGGGCGAGCGCAGCCGGCCGGACGCGGTTACCTCGGTGCTCCCCGGAGCCTCTGGGAATTCGCGTGCCACAGGCGGCACAGCCTCGTCCCAGAGGCGACAGCCGTGAGAAACAATCCCCAAACACCCAGCTGGAACACCGCCGTGTCTCCTGCTTTCCTTACTCCTTCAGCTTCTGGTCGTCAGGGTTTGCTTTGCTCCCTAAATTCACACCAACAACGAGCGAGCCTCTCAGCCCTCTGGCTTTGCTAGCCCACCTCTGAGGGCTTCAGAACAATAGCCACTGCTCCGCAGTTCTGTTTTGTAAAACGTAAAACCATATCCTAAATATAAACATTACACTAGAAAACGTCAGGTTTTGTAAGTACTTGAGAGAAAAATAATAATATTAATGGTAGAAACATCAAAATCAATGCAAACTTAAGTATAAGCATTTTTACAGCTTTTTTATAGTTTGAGTTAGCTTTTATAGTTCAAACGCTGCTCCTGGAGAATGTGATGCAAACATGGTGAATCCTGCAGTATTTAATTTGTTATTCTTCTGCAGGAAGGAAAACAAGAACATTTAACATTAGAAAAAAACTTCTTGCTGAACTTTAGTTTCAGCTTTTGGAGAAGAGCAGTGATACTTAATACTGTTAAGAATTGCATCATACCTTGTTTACAGTTTTATGTTCAATAAGTTCTTTTAGCATTCAGGACAGGAAATTCTGAGAGTTTGAATTAATCATCCCATAAAAACATGAATATAACCCTTCTTCTGGTGTTTTACCTACCACAAACTTCTTGCTCAGAAGAAATCTGAACTCTAAAGCATACCTAAGTGTTTTTGAAAGATTTGCTGGTCTCCTACAGAGAGAAAGAGAGGCTGAAAACAGGACACTTTTTTTATTTTCTCCAGAAGTCCTGAGTTTGTCTGAATCTGTAGAAGCAGAATAGATGGCATGGTAGGAAAAATCCACTACTGAAACTGGGAATGTTGGACCAGTGGTAGAGGAACACAACTGCTTCAGCAACAAACAACAACAACAAAAATGCACAGACAGGGTTTGGGATCAATCAGACGATAAATTGATCAAACTGATTATCTTGAAGAGGCACACATGTATGATTGCACATTAGCATTATCCAATATTTTCATATTTGATTATCTTTTGTCTATCTTTTAGCCCTTTTCAAGACACACTTGCAGTAAGCTAGCACAACAGTCTCCAAAACATATTCAGAAATCTCAAAATATCTCTGACTGGACAAAAACTCAGGATTTTCTCTTCATATCCAACTTTCAAGTCCTATTGTAAAGAACTAAGACTATTATATCCAGGCAGTATTATTTTACTTACGTAAGCAGCTGTTGTAGTTGCCACAGAGATGTTATTCCATCTCAAATAGAAAGGTGGTCTGCAAATGACCATGCACCATATTTGCTGTTAATATGAAAATGTATAAGAACCCTGTGAATACTGTAGCATTCTTCAGAGCAAGAACAAGTACATTTCAGTGGCTCATGATAACAGAAAAAAAAAAAAGGTATTTCAATGAGTTCTAACCATCAGATTCCTATGGCAGGTGATAATTGTATATGGTTTTGAACACTTGATGCGAAAGTATGTCTTGGGTCTGTCTTCTGATGATGTTCTCATCAGAAACAGCAACATTTAACCCACAATTGTACACATCTTTATGGTGCATTTCACAGTTGTCTTCCACTGTGCAACTCACCGTTCTTGACTCCAGCTCCCTATCCAGTCCTGTGGTCTAGAAGATTGTGTAAGTATGAAAGGTGGAAAATCTAAATGGCCTGTGATCTGTATTATCAAAGTGTCACATTTCATATCTATCAAAAGCTGAAGGCACACTAGAAGTTATGAAATTACAGAATAGTTGTAGAATATCAAAACTACTTCAAAAGTGGTGTGAGCAGCAGGAAGACCGTTTAGCCTGGGAGATCTTCAAAGGAGATAACACGTCTGTAAATTCAGAGGAACCTCATGGAAAGGAGAGGTTTTTGATGCATTTCTGCTGGAAAGCTGCATAAACCAACATATAAAACCAGACAGAGGTGGGATCTTATCCTAAGTAAGAATATGCGGGGTATGAAAAAAACATGCTGAGTATGAATTAGAATTGCATTTTATCACTTTGAATTTTTCAGAACTTTAAATCTGGCTCCACCAAAACAAACTCAGATGGCTTTTCTAAAACATCTGTCACTGAACATAGGTTTAATGTGACACAAGTGTGTCGCTGAAAAGAGTAGATCCATGCAGAATGGTGCATGCAAACAAACCTGTTAGGGATGCCTGCAACCCAACATCAATTCAGGATGTCGCAAGAGCTGGGAAATATTTTCTACAAAAGGGAACAGTAATATTACATCTGGGTGACATTTGATACCATTTTATCAGGAGAGGTCACCACTGGGAAGCTTCAAGCACCCCTCGCATTTGTGACTCACGCTGTCAGAGACATAGTGCCAGAAATGTAAGTAAAGTTTTCTCTGTCCCCTGCAAACAAGGAAACTGCTGTGCTCTCCACACTAAGCTATTTTTTATACATATGAAAGGCCTACCACTTGTTTCGAGGAAGTCTTCCTTTATTTGCGTGTTATACCTTTTTTGAGAATTAAGGTTCAATATTGTTTTACCATCATCCATTTCAAAAATAAGCTGCTTCTAAGCATCACAGAGCATCTGAGGTATGACTACAGACTTCTTGTTTGTTTATTTGTGGTCTATGCAAAATATGAAAACAGTATCCTAATGCTCCAAATGTTGATTTGCCTTTTTGGTGATCCCATATGGCAAATAATGCAAGGAATAACAACAAGAATAAATACTTTGAAGGCACATTACACAAGTATCCCTCTGTGGAAATAAACCAAGTGTTTCCAGGACTTCTTTTCAACTGGCTTCTCCAGTAGTAACCTATTAAATTTTAGCTTTGCTGAGAAGTGTTTCAGTAAAAGACACTTCAGAAATTGGGAGATGTAGAAACAGGAACTGCAGGTACAGTAATTTCAATATTTCCCCTCCATTAGGAACCGATTTTTTTATAATGGGAGATGTCTCTAAGTGATTACCTCAACACATCTTCTTTCCCAGAATAGCTGCCCCAGATTCTCTAAAGTCATACTGGCTTTAAGTGAATATGGGCAGCCTCTGTGTTTGCTTTGCACCCTGCCCATTCCAAGACAGTAATAGCCTTGTCACCACGTACACGAGAAGAAGAAACTTGAGAGGTGTTTGGTTTTGTGGTTTTTGGGGGTTTTTTTCCTGAAGATATCCACTTATTTCCATGGTCTTCAAAATTAAGGCCTGATAAACAGAATTTTAATAAAACACAGCTAAAAATCTAACCACTAACTTTTATGCATGGAGAAAGTATGGTGAAGAAAGTCCCTCTGATGACTGAATTAAGGTCTTCTGTGCCTGAACCCATGTCCCAGACCCTTACGAAACTGAGATTTTGGTATTTTCTCACAACCTTTCTTCAAAAGACTTTGTTAGAGTTTTTCTCACTGGCATGCAATTCTTTGTTTGTCACCTGTTCATTGGGGGATTTTGGTTTCTTTTTTACAATAAAGAAATTCTTTAGAGTTGTTTCTGGATCAAGTTGTTTTTTTTTTTACTTTTGAAACTTCATTGATTCCCTTACTCAATTTAAAATTCACATCTGTATGCATGTCTCGAGTTTTGGTTCCTCTAAGGAAATCTGACATTTTATAACCAGATATCTTATATGCCTGTACATTTTCCAGCTTCCCTGTTACAGCCTCTGGGGAAACAATCCCAGATTTAGCAGATCTCCATCTGCCTCCCCTGTATAAACAGACAAAGCAACTACTTAGCCAACCTGCTACTTGCTAACCACTCTATCTTTACTTCTTAAGGAGGACAGTGATTTGGGTTTTTTGTTCTTTTTTTACCTTGCATCTATATTTGATGGAGTTACTTGAAATGCTTTTTGAAATTTGCTATTAACTTTTACTGCTCTTTATTTTTGTCCACAGATTTCCAATTTTCTGGGGTTTTTAAAGTGTGTTTAAGTGTCCCACTTGACTTCTTAATGGCTCAAAGTGATCCCTTTTTTTAAACTTGTGTCTTCTAGCTATATTTAGAATGCTCAGTATCAGATGGGAAGGCTGCCTAAAAATTATCTGCATTATTCCGAATTCTTTGATTAGTTCATAAAGTATACTCATATAAATATCTGCCAACCATTCAATCTTACATAACTATGCTGTTCATACTGTGTGATCAGTTAATTCCCATGATAGCATTTCTATTTCCTGATTGCATGTTGAGAAAAATTACATGGATTTAGATTGTAAGCTGTTTGGCACAAGGAATTCTCTTTATTATCTACGTCATGCTCAGAGATCCACATCTCTGTTGTGATTAAAGTTGCATGTGCACCTTCATCATAAACAACAAACAGATTAACCAGAAACACATATGAATGCTTCTTCACAAATTTGTTGTCATTTATATGCTCACAGTTATTTTCAAAGACATTTGTGAACATATGTTTGTTTCATACTAAGAAAAAACAATATTAAAATTTGCAGTCAGCAGTAAATATTTTGGTTTTAAAAAATTACTTTTGTCTGTACTCCATTACTTTCCCAGCTATGTTAAATGTTTTTATTTTTTGCAGGATGTTCTTGCTTTGAGAAACTGAAGCAGAAAAAAAGTGATCTAAAGAAAAACATATGACATCTTTCCAAGCACTAGAAAAGCTGCTAAACCCTTCCTTTCAGTCACAATCTGTTCCAAGAATGAGAGCTCACTGGTACACCAATGTTATCCTGCCCCCTGAGAATATCAGCTTCACAGATAACATGGAGGACTATTTCTGTGTATAACTGGTTTGCTGTGAATGCTGGAAACACTAGAGGTTTTTTTAATTTAGAGGATAAATAATTCAAACAACAGACAGGGGAAATCTTTGCGAAAGAGTGTAAGATTTTAAAAATTCTAATTCAGTTCAAGGAACAAGATAATTCCTAAACAGGAAGGAACAACTGTGTGAAGAAAGTACGTCAGTAACACAGGACATAAGAAGTTGAAAACTGGCAGAGAGAATATCTGAAAACCTCCTGGTAAAGTACCCAGGTAGGCTAGCCAGATGGCAAGCTATTTGTTTTCACTACTTCATTTAACATAGAAACAAACTGTTCTTCAGCTGAAAAACAAAACCAATTAGAATATTTCCTTCCCTCAGTGTTCCTAAACCTGACTCCATTAAAAATCACCAAGGGTTTCCAGATAAGAACTATGCAGTATCTCTTTAAAGTACAGGTGAAAGATCAGAGTCACCTCCTGAGTTCCCATCTGTTTTTAAAAAATAATACTACCTGCACAGCATAGGAGATGAGGAACTGTGAGAAAGGTAGTATAGGGAATTTGAACTAACGCATTCGTTATTTTGGTGTCACCAAATAAAAAGCAAGGATGTTTATATATTGAAAAAGTTTATATTTATATAAAAATGGTGCAACAAACTACAATTCCAAGAAAATCTGATTTTAAAAGATCATTTTTTGGCTAAGGGCAGTCTCTTCTCCCAGAGATTTGCCACTTCAAGGACAGACAAGAAGCCAAGCACATGCAGCATAATTTTGGCACTTTTCCCCTGATGGAAAACTATGAAATACAAAATCTAATATAAGTGCTAGTGGTTTAGATCACATGGGAAACTAGTCATCTTCTATCTTGGGCTGTGGATTGAAAAAGGTACCAAGGATAACCAGAATATTTTATTCTTTGCATAGCCAAAGCTTACCTTGTAAAAGTTAGTGTGGAGTAATATAAAAAGGGTGGTGGTGGAAGGCAGTTTACAACAGCTTCAAGACCTTCTCTGAACAATGAGAATCAAACAAAGCATTATAAAAATGCATTGTGTCCTTGATTGCAAGTACTTGAATTAATGCTATTCAGTATGAAATCTCAATGCATCATCCAGAATTATAAAAAAAATAATAGCCCTTCTAATTAATCCCCAAGGCAAATTACCCTACTGACAGCAAGAATAGGATTTGGCTCCAAGTGCAGTTCTGTCTTAAATAAGACCAGGGCAAGTTTGGCAAGACAGGTGGCATGAGCTAGCTACTTCACTGAGGTGGTACAGCATGCCATAAAGGAGTCTGAAAGCAGACACATCTGCTGGGTGCTGTATGCTGGTATTGCAGCATATTTCAGTGCAGGAAGGAAGCACAAGAGCATTTACTTAAAAGGATAAGTGTATACACGTCAGCTCTGCACTAAAAGCTCATACAACAGTACCTGTGTTGTTGGACAGTGTGGGCCATACTATCAGTTCTGAAAATTTATAAGTATTTGACTACAGGTTTATTGGTTTGTTTTTTTCCCTCCACCAGCAGAGAGACAGCATATCAAAACTTCCCTCTCATATGGAAACATTTCCTTTTCCATACTAAAACTCTTTTCCCTTATTTCTGTCAAAAGATAACAGAAAAAATATGGGACAAAATGTAAACCAACTTAAATAGTTACACCCATACAAAATCAGAATGGAAACCAGGTGTAAGAATATTTAAAGGACAAGCTGCAGCTGTGCTTGTTTAATTTCAGCAGAGATGTGAGAAATTGCATCAATAGGGTGGATGCCTCTTGACACACTGGATGAGTCATGCGGATCAGTCTACGGGCACAGTAATTGGACACCTTCTAGAGCAGGCTTGTGCCACAGGAACGGCACAGAAAGAGAAACAAACAGTACACAAGATTTAGATTATTCTGATTTCTTACTTTCAGTGGCGTTTTATGCCTGCATACCTGTATTCATTTGAGCTGCAGGAAGTTACTTCTGCTTAACTAGCAGGAGTGACGGATGTATTATGTGGATATACCATTTTTAAAATACACAGGGATTTCATGCCAAGTGTTGAGACTGAGTTGTTTTATTGGTTTAAGAGTAATATTGTGATTACTGAATTGGCAGGTAACGCAGTAAAGTAACTTTGGGAAACTTAAGTTCCCCAACTTAACTGCTTACTCATTTTAAAGATTAATTTTAATACACAACTCTGTAATATAAATTTTATGTATTTCAAAGACGCAGCACAATGTATAATTAAATAGCTGCTTATTAAACGTACAAATCCACAGCCTTAAAAAATTACAGCCCTAGAATTACCATATTTGCCACTGAGACCCACAACAATTTTTAAATATTCATTCTTTCCTTAGGTTGTATGGATGGATGCTGTACATTAAGATCTTAGGAGAAAAATAATAAAAGTTATATCAAAACTTCATTTCTACATCTGATTTTCTTAGGGTTCATAAGTCAACTGAAAAAGTTGGTTTTTTCCCCAGCCCATTTCCATTCACTCGTTTACTCGCCATTCTGTCAAAAAAAGACAGCAATAGATAGAGCTTAATTATATACTAAACAGATCAAAAGCTGCTTCCATATGATTACACAGTCCCAGAAAAAGAACAGCCACTAAAATAGTATCCTGCAAACAAAATTGCATCTGGTGTAACCACAGAGAAGCAAATCAAGCCTCATGTGCAATGTAAAAAGTGCACTTCCATGAGATCTGCCTTCTCCCTCTGAGGAGGCTTAGCATGTACAGAGAAAGAGTAGCTTCAGCACTGTCAAAAGAAAGAGCAGAACAGGAAGCTCTCAGATCTCAGAAGAGAACTGCTTAGGCTACAGTTGCAAAAAAAAGTCTGCACCTAGTCTTATACCAGTGGGTTTGTTACCACACCAAGCTCCTCAGAGAGCAACAGCTTCTTGGAAGCAGAGGGAAGGTGGCTCTGTGAAACCTTTCCCATGGCTGTGGGAGATGGGGCTGAGCCGCCCTTGTGGTCAGGATCTCTGCAGGGCAGGCAAGCCCGAGGCGCTGCTTTATAACAGTGCCAGGCTCGGTGCTTCCTCAGAACTAGCGAAAAATACATCGGGAGGTCTCCAGGAAGCCTCTGCTGGCTGTAGGACAAGTTTCTCTCCTGGGTGTTGTGAGTACCAATGACAGGCTGTAAGGAAACACAGCGGCAGTCCTACAGATAACAACAAGGCAGAGGCATCTCTCGGGGCTGTTCAAGGTCTCGTATAGGTTTTGGAGGCTGTGCAGACTTTGGTAGCAGATTTACTGCCTGTGCCAGAAGGGGGAAGGAAATTCCCCCTGAGCTCCTACCATGTCCATTTGATGGAAGCTCCAAGGCGAACACTAATGAATACTCTGCACTCCACATAGATAAGAAAATGCTTCAGTGTGCAGATGCACATTTATCTACAGAACAACAAATGCGCTTTATATATTAGGGAGGTTTTATCAAAGTTGGTCTGCTCTGTAATTATGTTGAGAAATGAATTGGATGGAATTTGAATGACTTAAGGTAATGCGCTATTAACCTACAGGATCTTTTACCAAACAATTCATGTGCATTCAATCTTTCCCTCTTCCCTCCAACTTCATTGTAAAGGTGAAATGAAAGACTAAGTTGATCAGGACATCAGCAGTCAAGGCTACAGCAGCATCCAGCAGAAACAAAAAACAACCTTTCTTATACTAAATTATGTAGGTATATTAAAACAGTAGGATTTTAAAATTTTTTTCATACCTTTGCTCAGCATGGGCAAATAGGAAAGAATCAAGACAATGGGTAGTCTCACTTTTTTATAACAAGAAATCCCTGCTGGAAAGAACCACAGAAACAAATGAATTAATTCTGGGATCAGAATGAGAAGAAGACTAAGTGATGCACTGCTCAGATCTACACCTACACGAAGTCCCTATCTCTCACAATTTTTAGCTCATTAGGGACAAATTTTCATATTTTTTCCCAGTAGACACACAGGAAATCACCTCTTTTGAAAATATGTGGGAATCTGGCAACTGCATGGCAGAGACAGGTTGCTGAGTCTCTGCAAAGGAAATGATGTGTGACAAGACTGTCTCCTCTGCCAGCCAACATCCTACAAAACCGTATAACCTCCACCACTTCCCTTTGGAGCTTAAAATCTTCCAGACAGCAACTGTAGTGGGGAGATGGGCTCCCCTTAAGAACCTGCATTCACTCTTTCTTTGCAGTAGAATAAGGAACTCTAAACGGGCAAGAAAATTTTTTTTTGCAAGAACTCTCTGCAGCTTTGTCACTCACTGCTCTCAATTCTGTGCGGAGAGGGGAGCGACGGCTCTGCAGAACAGATTGGGAAGACAAAGCCAACCCTGGCTGTCCAGCTCTAAGCTCCTCTGGCACAGACTGTGCGCTCGAAAAGCGTGTGTGTAACCCAAAGAGAGCACGTTGTATGCAGTGCTGTCTCCAGTAAGGAAGTCGGGAGCCCAGGAGATTGTTTCCTGTGCCTGTACTGAGCTTGTGTCAGCCTCTCCAGGGTCCCTGCGCCCTCTCCTCAGGGCTGCACCAGGTGGGACCTGAGGAGGACGCTCAGCTCCAGCATGGGGCCGTTTCTGGGACATCACCCTTCTTCCCAGCAGCTTGCCCCGGCTGCAGGCCTGTCCCCTGGTCCTGCCACTGCGCCCATCGGGCCGGAGGGCACAGCGAGGGGCCGCCCAAGCGCTCAGAGAAGGCAGAGAGCAGGCAAAGGAGACGTGGCGGGCTGTTCTCTGCCTTCCTCTCCAGCCCTTGTGCATGTGACATTCTCTCTGTGCCGTGTGCCAGGCACTGCATCTTGGCGCCCGGGGTAACACATGAATTAATAAATCCACAGGGAGTGATGCCGTCTTCACACTTCCTCCTGCTTTTGTCACCTGCTGTAGCAAGCCGGGGACACAGCAGCTCTGTAATGTCTACTTGTGATTGAACTAAGCAGTTCAAGGGATTAAGATAGTTTTCAATAAGTAAAATATTTTATTTCACTGGTTTTTTTTGGTCCTTGGCATGGAACAAATTAAACTCAAGCTGTTCCTCAAGTAATTTCAAATGAAGCTGCTCAACCACCTGGACTCACAATATTTTTCACACCCAGTCTCTTTATCTTACTCATTTCCTCTCCCTTTAAATACATTTTTAAATGTATTTGAACTAAACTCCTTGAATTATCCTCTTGGAAAGATTTTCATCTTTTCTTCGGCAATTTAATCCTTTAATTCAAGTAGTCAGTTGTATATCAAAGGTCTTTAGGGAAATGATTGACCTAATTTCTAGATATTCAGTAAAAAGTAAAAGTATTAACTTAAATGCAATTAAAATTATGTGAACCTACCTGGAATAATCTGATATGTCTGGACTTTCAAAAAGCCTCTAATAAGTCCTGCACAAGAGACTATTAAAAAAGCAGCCAGTTGTGAGATAAGAGATCAGTGATTTGAGACGTGGTGCTAGACAGCTCACACAGACGTGGTCAATATTCTGTGTGGCAAAAGGTTAACAGCGAAACAGTCCCAAACCCATGTTCTAACACCGTATAGAGCAGCGAACTGTCACTCAGCTTACTTGAAACAAAAGCGAACAGAAAACTAAAGAACTTGAATTAATTGAAAGTACAAAACATTGACAGCTGAAAGTCTTTGTTGACAAGAACAGAGTAATGGGCATTAGAAGAAATCTTGTGGATTATTCATACCAGTTTGGTGCACAAGGTGTGGAAGAAAGACCAGAGCATCGCTGTGGACAGCTCAGTGGCTGTCAAGAAGCAAACATACAGACTGTTCCTAAGTGTAAGGAAAAGCAACAAACAATCCAACAAACACAAAACAAAACAGAAAATACAATGACATTTTGAAAATTAGTGGTATGGTCCCATCAACAGGGATGCTGTGTTTGATGGCCCCAGAGAACGGCTTAGAATCACAGGGAACACTGTGAGAGAGAAAGGAGAGGCAATAAGTATGATTGTAGGCTGTGAAGGCTTTTCTTCTAAAGTGAAATTCTAAAGAGGCGTTTACAGAAGAGATGAATAGAAAAGCACTTATCCCTGAACATGGGCAATAATGAATATTATATGGAAGAGAAAATGAGCACTTCTATCTTCTAACAGGAGAAACATTCAATGAAAATGAAAACAATACATTCAAAACATAATACAGCCTTTTTCCTTTCTGACAATTCCACAAGAATAGTCTACAAGATTTGTGGAATCTTCTTCTGAAACACTGATTGATAAGGAACTAAATATTTCACATGTAATTCAGAACAATCAGGGGGAGTAGGAAGCACATTAAGAAAATAAGAGGGGCCCTCCAGAGATATGAGGTTCCCTCCTCCCCCTTTAAATTATTATTATAAAAAGAGATTATAATGGTCTTCCATGAAAAAGAAGAGGCTGGTCTTATTAGGAACAAGGAATAAGACTAAGTTAAAGCCAACAGTAGGGTTAAAGTGCAAATTAAAGCTGTCATTCAAAATGAGAATTTCACAGACTGATGACAATTGCCATGCAACTACCCTTGAAGCTCACTCTCCCTCGACTAATGCATGGTATACAGATCTTAAAAACAATGAGTCTTCATGCTTTATTTTCTTTATAAACTACAGTGAAACTGCAATTATGGAAATAAAGCCTTCCTATAAATACTGTGAAACAAAGAAAGCTTTTGATTACATATGCAACCAAAATGAGGCAGACCTCGAGTCTTGGGTAGAAATCCTGTGCACTAAATCCAGCCTTGCTCTTTACCACAGTGGTAATCACAGGCATACAGACCACAGGATGCTCCACCCATCTTCCTGGCATCCCGAGGCAGAGCCTCATCTCGACATGCACAGTGTTCTAGTGAAGCTTCAGCTTCGCTTACTCCTGGAAAGGAAAGTAGAATTGCATGTGTATAAAACCTCAGAATGTGACACCAAAATACACACTAGCAGTGCTGGTTTTTGTAATCCCAGCTTTTGAAGTGCCTGTCATGAGGTACTATCAAAACCCAGACATTTTTCCTCTTTGGTGGCATTATATTACACCATATATCAGCAGAGAACCTCGTTTAATTTACCACACACCATTTTTTCTCCCAGCCAGATTTCACATCATCAAGACTATGAATATTTTATACCCTTAACAGGGTATAGAGGAAAAACAGTGTTTGTGAGCTATTCAGATAGCATGGTGATAAAGCTCATTACAGAGTAAAAATAGCTGAAGTGTATTCCAATGAACTACATTAATTCACAAATACAACTAATTTTAAACCCTTGCGTAACAAGAGAATGAAAATAGAAGACTGCATGCAAGTGTGTGTGCTTATACACATGTGGAAAACCGAAATACACTTCTCCAGCGCATCAGCACCCCTGTAAATTGAGAGCTAAAAATGAAGTGGGAGGAAAGAATTTCTATGCAAAATAAAACAAACAAACCAACTCTGCATGCATGGGAGTGAACTTAGCCTGAGGTTCCTTCCACAAGGGGCATGTCCTTCCCTGGCATGGCCATAGCAAGGTGCCCATCCTCACAGTTTCTCCTCACAGCCATAATCACAAAATGCACACAAATCTGCAGAAAATGATGGGCTGCGAAGCACTTGTGGATGACATCTCAAAAGAATTCATGGTTCAAACAAGTACAGTGATCAAAACAGCCTGATGCATCGTGTCTCTTCTACAAAGAGGTATAACAAAGTTTTTTTCTGTGCAGAGAAGAAAGGACAGGAAGGAACAGAGTTGCAAAGGGACTTTTTCTTTCCAAATGTGTATTTTCAGTTTCTCATTTCAATCACTGATCAAGTAAGTCACTTGGCATCAATTTTTTCTTAAGCACTTTTGTGTCCCATTTCTGGTGACTCATAATGAAGTGTACGGCAGAAGAGGGGACCTTGTGAATCTAATCAAAGAACCAGAGCCTACAGAACAGACATCCAACCTCACGGCCTGAACAAAGGAAGCATATTCATTAAAAGTGAGCATTCCATTCCAGGTAGTCATCACTTAAGTCTTCCTTCCTCATGGGAGGCCACAAAGGTTGTCTGCACCCCCAGCATTATCTGTTCTAATACACCAACTTTTCAATTTCAACCCACAAATTAACACAACTTTCTGTCCACCATAAACGAACGTCCCCCGAAACTGAAGTCTGTGAACACAGGTTAACAGACAGACAGGACCATGAGAAGGCCACCTGAACCCTATCAGTTACTTAAGCCTGCTTCTCAAGGTGTACATATAGACACCAGAACTGGGGCATGAAATGCCATTTTTAAAAGGGAATAGAAAGACATGACCATCTTTTCTTTTAGGAGGGGCACCTGGGAGATGGGAAGGGGAGGACAGTTTAAAAGAGATGCGTTGGCATGCATTTCTGTGCAAAAGTGTGTTTAAAGCTCCTAGCAGTCAAGGGTGGTGGTGTGAGAGGGAGGAGGGCATTCTCACTAGGACTGAAAGAGCAAAATACAAGATTGCTGTCAGCCACCTGTCAGTGTAATCAACACTGCTGGACTAAACTATTTTTTCCAGGGGAACTTCCAAGTTGACTATTTGAGCACTTCTCATTGTGTCTCTAATTCATCAAATGAAAAACCGGGACACTTCACATTTTCCCATAAAGACATTCACTCATAACTGACAACCAGGAAGAAGATGAAAGAGGAAGGGAGGAAAGTATTTGCAAAAGCTAGCTTTGGTGTAATGAAGTTATTCCCTCTGGGCTCCCTCTATAGCCAAGAGAGGCTGAAAGGTTTATTGAATGCTGAGGGGTTCTCTTTGCTTGTGAGCCCTAAAGCAGTCATGGCAGATGAGACACAGGGCTCAAGCAGCCATTGTGAACCCTCAGTGTGCAGGAACAGCTGACCAGACCTGCTTATCTCGTTTGAAACATTAGTAGAGCAACAACCCCCAAAATGCACAGAAGCTCTGCACTCGTGCAGTGCTGGGGGAAAGGCAGGGCACAGGAAGATGCATCTCTCTTGTAACAGCCCTGCCCAGGTGGAAGTAATGGATAAACCAGCTGAGCAGTGCACACCTCTCTCTATGAACATCTGCATGAGCCTTTATGGTCAAAAGACTCAGGCTGAAATACCAGCTCTTGGCATTCCCTACAGGCACACAGAGGACTATGGGATCCAATTCTCTGCTGCATGTTGACCCCTCTTTACTTTTTCTGCCGCTACTTAATACCCCTGTGGCTCCTCTGAGGGCGCATTGGCAGACACAAGACCTCTTCATCTAAATTCAGAAACCTGTAGAACTCTACCGATGCTTCTTCCTAACAAAGGCACTGCAAAAAAAGGCAATCAGAAAGAAATGTTAACAAATGTAAGACTGATTAACCTCATTAAATTTGCAGTTGTCCTGTAAGTCATTATTCTGCGGTAAGGAGAAGGCAAGCAGCATGCTGCACGCTTGTTCTTTACTGTAGGTGCGAACACACACTGTTCCTTCAGCCGAGTTATCCTTTAAAGATTATTTTTTGATGCATTATGCAAGTGCTATATAGTAAATTTTTGATGTATTTGTGGCATTATACTTTTCTAAATGGCTAACACTGCATGTGATAAAGAATGAAGTTCAAAAGGGCCAGGGAAAAAGTGAAAAAAGCTCTAAGCAAAGCAGGAGAAAATGAAAGAAAAGCCTAATGGGAGTAAGAGTACTGAGCAAAACAAATACAGGCGATACAGTAGCAGCATCTGTAACTGACTACATCAAACATCTTACTCCTCTCCCTTTTAAATCAATGAATATTTCTCCAATTAGCTTAAGTATTACTCCAGGGCAAAAAAAAGGTGCTGAAAATTTCCAGTCTTTATGGGATGGAGTGAGCTTATTCATGGGGTCTTGAAAATACAAGGAATCTTCTTCAAGTTACACCAAATTCTAGGTAAGGCAGTAACACAGGAATTCTTACACAGCTATTTGATATAAAAAACACAGAATGCGAAATTTCACAAGAGATTTAATAGCTGTGGCTGAGGCATAAAGTGCCTCCAAAAGCAATAGGTAAGCCATTGGAAAAAAGCAAAGGGACCGCCAATTTTCAAGGGAGAATGATTTGGTTAAGAACAATTTGGTTAAGATTTTGGTTCAGTAATTAAGCAGCAATACCAGTCACCAAGAGAAAACCAGTTAGCATTGCACCCACACACCTGTGCCACCAGCCCCTGCAAGAAGGGCTCTGACCTCACTCCTTACGGGTCACGGGCACTCTGACACTGGAAACAAATTCTCTCAAGGAGCTTTGCATCCTCTTACACATCCTTCCTCTTTCCCTCACCATCTTAAGGAATGTTGCACCTTATTTTCTCCCGCAGGAAAGATTTTGGTGCCCCCTTTATTTCACAAAATAATGGGAAAAAATACTCAAAATGGACATAGATTGGACAGTCAAAACATGGCAGTTAACTTTCTTAATGGACTTGTGTCTGTTTGATGGGCTAACAAACCATTTTCTCCAAAATACTAAGGTTTTAAGCTGCACCCTCTACCCGTTTTTTTTTTGAAGTTAAAGGAAAATGCTTGATGACATTCATGAGTAGACAAGAAAAGAAAATCCCTAACTAGCCTCAGCCAAATTACAGACTTGAGGAAAACCTAAAAAAAGAAAAAAATCTCTGAACTGACCTAGAGTTTTTCCAGTTTATAAAAGTTGTATTTTGCTCCTGCCTCATTTAACCTACAATTCATTTTTTGTGTAGTCTTAATAAAAATACTCCCTTATAGTCTGCATTTCAATTTCACCATTTCTTAAAAACATATTTTGACAAATTTACAACAGCTTTAAAAATACACTAAATCTTGCTGATAATAAATTGAAGGACAGATCTCCCTACTCTCTGTATGTGATTAGAGTAGCTGGAGTAAAGTCCCTGCTCATGTAATAATAGACTCCTGCTTTTTTAGATTCTCTGAAAAAATTAGCCTTATGCTTTCCACAGCAGTGAAAGATACTTCAAAGTAGTTTAAGAATGATAAATGAGGATAAGATACTGTTTTCTTTTATATTCATAAAACTGTACAAATGAAATAGCAGGTAGGCACTTAAATTGCTACTGGAGTTTAAAGAACTCACCCTAGCTCACATAGTTTTTAGGAGTCTGAAATTTTAGAGTACATCCTGCATTTAAAAGTTGAGTTATGTTACAGGAGCCTCAAGTAAATTAGAGGACACCATGCTCCTAGGTTAAAATAACTTAACCATCTAGTTAGTACTACCAGCAATATTCAAATCTGAATTTGATTTTCAGTATGTACGTGATCTGACTATAAAGTCATTTAACGTAACACAAGTAGAAAAACATTTTTGTAGTCAGGCTCCCATTCCTATGCAGAACTGAGGAGATGAACTAGCTATCTACAATCTGCAGACTGCAGTGTTGCTTAAACAGCAACTAAAACTGCTCTAGAAAGCATCATCTGTTAAAGACAATTTTAATGTATTTTAAACAGAAAGTTTTTGTCTCAAAATTTATCTGCTTTCATACTGTGAGGCTGTATTTTGATGATTCATGTAACAATGTGGCCCACACAGTGGTACTTTTTTATTCTCCCCCCAAAAACACGCTTTAGACGAGTACGTGAACAGCCATGCTTGGAGACCTTGCTCCAAATATAGTTAGAGAGCAGAATTACAGTTCTTACCAATACCACAAATGCTTCACTCGAGATTTATTCCTACACCAACATAAATTTGCTGGGTGCGTCAGCAGCTCATCTCCCTAACACCTCACGCCACCACTGTGAGGAAATTCAGGAACTTGGCCAGGCACTCCTAGCAGAAGGGATGCAGCCTCTCTTGCTTGTTTCTATGGATGTGGATATTACAACCACATTCGAAAGTTAAATTCTAGGCATGCAGTATCAGAGCAGGTCATCACAAATTCCTTCCCACAAACCTCTGGTTCACAGCTGAGTCTGGAAGATTCCTCTATCAGTCATCCCCCAAGCCAAGGCCAAGGTGTTTCAACCTTGGTTTTAAGTATCAAGGATTAACAGCTGAACAAAACAGTGAAGAAAATCACAGGACTGCCACTTCTTGAAGACCTTCAGTGAAAATCGCTGTTCAAATCACAACCTAGAGCTCCAGTATTCATTACAGACGAGATGCACGAATCACTCCTTTACTGTGCAGGGTCTACAATCAGCTGCTACTGCTGAGGAAAGCAAGCCCAGATCACTCAGTATCACTCAGCTCTACAGCAACCGAGAACTGACAGCCCCAAAACTGTTATGGCCCTGTGCATCTCCTGCAATACCCTCATTTTGAATAACTACAGAGTATTTTGACTTCTTTCCCTTGTAAAAAATACAGTAAAATAAATCAAGGGCAGGAGGACAAGCCTAGAGAGCAGAGCCACGTAAGGTGAGCTTGCAGGTGGATTTAAACTTCTAGAAAAGAAATGGCAAATATACAGCTTTAGGTCTATAAAACCACACGCAAGATGGCAAGGAAAACACATCACAAAGTAGCAAATTAAAGTGATCAGGCAGAGGCTGTAAAAGAAACATGCTTTTACAGCTACTTTATAGTAAAACACTGGAGTGCTGGCAGAGGATGCTGTAGAATAAATGTTATGTTTTCACATGTATTGTTTTAATGTATTTCCATTTATTGAAGATGTCATTAACAAGCTTTCTAACTTGACCAGAATATCTCAAATGTTATGGGTTAATAAAATATATGCTATTAAACCCATAACATATTAAGGGAATTATTACTCTAGATAAATGAAATAGGCTTGTACAATTAAAATATTATGAAGTATAGATTATGTTCAATAATGTGCATAGAGCACTATCAAAGAAGCATAAGAATTAGCAGAATTCTTTTTAGAAAACATTCTTCCAAATTAAGTTTTTGTGGATTTAACACACTGCCAAAATGCACACATCATTTTGAAAATGAGACGTGCGTTGGGCAAAAACCCAACAGTTTAAACATATACCACATGATGCCACCAAAGTATTTTTAGCTGTGTGCCTTAACAAGACAGAAATCTTTTTTCTGCAATATGAATTTATTTTCTATGAAAATGTTTTTGACTGAAAACATTTTATTACATGAAAGGCTGCAGAAACAAATTCTGTCAAATACAGGAAAAGAAATAAAATAGACATTTTTCTTAGAAAAATGCTGTGACAAGATTTAGGCAAAACTGATTTCCTTAGGAATGGTTCTACTTTCTGTTATAAAACAGCTCAAATGTATTTCCTATGCTTTATACAAGAAATATGATTTACACATGAAATGTGGAAGTTCTCTTTTGTCCAGCAATTGTGTTCATTTCACAAATGAAAAAGAAATGTCATACAGCATCAATAACTGCATAACCTGCAACTACCACCTCTTTCCTGCTGACCATGCCCCACACTATTTCCTATTTCAACCCTGAAGACTTGGCAAATTTTTCTGTAACTTACGATTGAGAATTAATCTTAACCAATGATTTTGATTCATTTCTCATGAAATCAAGATTGAGTTGTTCCCCATGACTCCAGACAGAACAATTTTATATTGTAAACTGCTGCAGCAACTGAGGGGTGGTTTTTTTGAACTCTGCTTCCAATAAACTTGAGCACTTCAAAACACCTAAAAAGATTTGAAACATCTGTTTTGCTTTCTAGTTTTTTATATACTGGAAAAGATGTTCCTTAAACATTTCTGTTGTAGGGATAGAGTTGAAGACTAAGACTTGGAAATCAAAGTCACAACTGAAAAAATAAAAACTCAAACCAACCCTTTTTCCAAAAGGATCACAAGTGTAACTAGCTCAGGATGTCACAATATTAAAAAACATTGTGAAAAGTAGCAGAACAAGCTGACACACTTTCACATGTGACATTTAAAACAGCAACATTGTGCTTTCAATTTTTAACTCCTGAAGAAAAAAAATCAACTGAGTATTTCCTGAAGATTTTGGTCAAACAGCTTTCATGTTTGCGTGGTTGAAAGAACATGCAGATAAGGAATGCCTGTTTAAAAGTTTTATAGTTTTCTCATGTAACATTCACACGGTAATATGAAATTTGTACGTTATCACCCCAGCCTCACCATCTGGCTTTCAATTAACAAGCAAAGTTAAAAACCAATGTTTTTAAGATTGCCAAGTTACAATTACAAATACTTGAAGCTAAGTGATGAAACACCCATTTTGCTGGCATCTTACTGTTTTATTCACAAAATAAAGAGCTTTGTCTTTCCAAACAAAGAACATAACAGAAAGACTCAATGATACAGTTATAAAAAAGTGGTACTGAAAATTTGAAAAAGTCTGGTAAAATTTACAAATGCAAACTATCACTTTGTACAAAATCTTTTTTTTAAAGAAACTTCAGTAATAGATTTTAAAATACAGTTTTAACAGCTCGGAAATGTGCCTTGATTGCAAAGGGCGGCTGGGCTTTATTTCCGCCTGTGTGGGGAATTCTCCCTCCGCCTGTCGTGGTTCTTCCGGCACTCCCTGTGCTGCTCGGGGTAACGGCCGTGCCTGTCCCGCTGCTTCTCCGAACCGTTCCTGGAGCGCTCTTCCTGCTCCTCCTCCCTCGGGCTGCCACGGCCACGGTCCCTCTCTCGGGATTTCGATCTCTCTCTTTTCCTACTACGATGTCCATCCTCTTTGCTCCAGTGTCTGTAATTTTCATCATCAGACACAGAAGCTCTTCTTTCTGCTTTCTTCAGTTTTGAATTACTGTGTTTATTTTCGGGATCCTTACTTCTTTCATGGTTCCTATCCTTCCCACTGTGGTAACCATCTCTGCCGTTGGACTCATCTCTGTGATGGTATTTTGACACATCATCTCTCCTGTGTGATTCCCTTAAATGTCGGTGATTTCTTTCGGATTTGTTCTCAGTATCACTTCTTTCCTCTTGCTGTCTCCTTCCCATTTTCTTTTCAAGCGATTTCCTTCTCCTTTCTTGTTTTTTCCTGGAAACTTTATCAGATTCTCTATTTTTCTTTTGCGTTCTCCTTCTTTTGGCTTTAGAAACATCTGAAATTACAACAAATTATGGAACTAAGGTTGCATTTTAATTTAGTATGTTAAACTTAGACAAAACTACAGAAAGAGTTCTGGAGAGTATTTTCTGTCAGAAAACGTTTGTGCACATGTATCTGGACAAAGATTCCAAAATAATGAACTCCTGATTTTTATCCCTTTGCTATCTACAAGTGATGCCTGTCTTTTGAAAACCTGTACCTGTCATCACCCTCTTGCTGACTTATACCCAAGGACCAGGCATAGGCTATAAAAGTCATACATCAAAGCATTCGCACAAATAATCTTTTTTTTCAGGAAGATGACCTTTCCCAGACTATCCAGTCTCAAAATCATTTACTTTTCCTGGAAAAGCTTACCAGTCAATGGAGACGAAAACCAGCAGATGAGGAAAAATCCCCAATACTATCCCACGAGGAAAGAGAGGTAGGATGAAATGGCTTGACCTAATGGTATTGCAGCAATATAACAATGGCCTTCAGGCTCATTTTTCAGGAGAAATAGTGACAGCTTTGTCAACAAGATTAAAACTAACTTCTGTATTTCTAAATACACAGAATTCTCATCTCAGTGGAACAGGCCTTACCCTTTCCGTTTGCTCTTTATCAGGGACCTTTAGATCCCACTCAACAGTATTTGGCACTAACAGCCATTTACAATAACTATTAATTCACCTCATTGTATGAGCTATAGAATCACATCAGCTGCTTCTCATCACCTTTGAAAATATCACAGCCATAAACTGATTTATCAGTACATGCATTATCGGAATTGTCTAGTCTCGTGTCTGAACTAAGGCTTGCTGACATTTTGGTAAAATGCAATGATGGATCAATTCAGATACATTTTAATCCATTAAGGTTTTTAAGCAGTGTTTTCCATACTATTTTAGATCCACCAGTATGGAGGAAAAGACCTGAGAAAGCAAACAGAAAAGAACCAGCTGCTTTGACAGCAGATAAATTTTATCCTCTGCTGGACCTGTTTTGGTTAGAACTTCCTCTCCAGGGCAGTGCTGAGCTGAGCAAGCTGATGAAGTTCCAAGCATTAACAGGCAGTACGACAGTAATCTCTAACTTAGCTCAATTTCTAATCAGCAGCTTTTCTATTTTTCTTTTATACACTGCACCATTAAAACACTGAAATACTGCAGCACGTTCCTCTGAAAAATGCCTTTCAGCTCTTCCAAGTTATTTTCTAGATTTAAAAAGCTGCAAATACAGGACTTTGGAGTTATAACCAGTAATGGAACCTCACCTAAGCCAACCATTAAAGAATACTATTATCTCCAATTAGTGTTTTGACCACTGTATTAAAGTACACAAGAAACTGAAAAGTGAAACCGGGCTGCAAAGGAATCAAGATGCAAACCTTAATGAATGTGTTCCTCAGTGGAGAAAAGGCAAGTAGTAAAAGAGAAGGTGCTAAACTTTGAAAAACCCCTGTGTTTCTACTCGCAGACTGCAGACTTGGTTTGTCACTAAGGACCGACCCCTCTGGTTCCTATCAAGCAGCTCAGCAGAGCTGCAGCTGTCCCTGCAGGACCATCTGGCTCTGTGCTGAACCACTGCCTCCTCTGACCCTGTTTGCCGGTGCCCTCCTCTGGTGCTGTCGTCACTAATGCTGTTAGCCATGACACACAGCTCCCACCTCGGACATGGGATTGTGCTGGAGAACAGAACTGCACTTCCAGAGCAGGAGCAGTTCACACTGCTTTTATTGTATTAATCATTTTCATTTCAAAGACATGTAATAAATCAAATTAACTTTGAATCAGCAAACTTCCGTACTACAGGAAGTCATGCTGTGCTATCATCTGCTCCTGCTATATATACTGGGGGAGACTGCACACACTAACTCATAATAGCAACTACTTTAAAGATTAAGCAGTGTTTATGACAGTTCTTGTCAAATAGAAGGTTCTAAATCAGCATGACAGTATAAGTTACTAAACACTAATTACAATGCATAAAAATACAAAATAAGTTGTCAGCAAAAGCTAATTCTTCCTTGGAAATTTCTCTACAGACAAGAACCTTCACTATGTCACCACACAAACCTTTTCTGAAGCAGAGAAATTAGAAATAGGGACTCAGATGGAGAACAATATTTAAACACATTGCTAGAACTGAAGAACTGATTTCTGACTCATGAAGAAGAACATATTTCTAGGGGAAGACACAAGGAGTATCAAGCTCACTCAAGCCAAGAAAAAAGAGTTGTAGACATGAGTCTCTACAGTTCACCAGTAAACACAGAGATAATAATTGGGAATGACTCTAACCCCTCGATCCTCAACTAAACTGAAGTCATAATAGTGTGCAACAGATATCAATTGTGTAAAAAAAGTAATCTACAAACCAATGTTTCTCAGATTTCTAAGTCTCCAAAAGTGGAACTCAGTTTTTCTAAATCCAAAAATAAATTTCCATGAGAAATATTTAATATTTTAAAACTTTAGGTTAAAAAAAAATTGATTTGTTTTTAAAACGGAGAAATTACCACTGTCTATAGCCAGATTTTCCTCAAAACAAGTATACACAGAAACAGTAATAAACATATCTAGAGAAGTAAATAAAAGAGAAGCAAATAGTTGTACTGCTGGTGTTTAAATACCTGAGTCACTGCTGCTGTCACTGCTAGATGAGGAGTCACTGCTGCTGGATGACTCTGAGCTACTACTGCTGCTGTCAGAATCAGAATCTGAGGAAGAGTCTGTGTCTGAAGATGAAGAGGAATCTGATGACTCAACATTTTGCTTCTGTGTCATAATCAACTTTGGTGCATTTTTAAGATGTTCCCGCAATTCATCCCTAATTAGGAAAAAAAATAAATTGTTCTTCAATTTTATTTTTTTGTTCACAGGGAGAGGGAAGAAGAAGAAAGTAAATATCAAATCAGAAAAGCGTTCCTCACGTTAGTCCTCCAAGGCCAATAGAAGTGAAGAAGTTGATGGCAAAGCGAGTGTTTCTTGGGTTATCCCGAGGCAATAATCCCTCAAAGAAAGGCTGCAGTGTCCTGATGGAAACAAACATCTAAATTAAACACCATGCCAGCTCAGCACTCTCACTGACATAAAGAAACTGAAAAAGAAACTGTATGGATCTCCACAGGAAAGCAAAAGTTTTCTCTTCGTGCATTTTTCAATACTTTCATTGTTTGTACCACTGATGCATTTAATCAAATGCTATTTAAAAACTTGCTCTTTTGTGAAAACATAAACTGCACACACAGGAGAGCTGCATACACACTGACAGATAATGACAACACAAACCCCAACTTTGTGAAGCCCTGAAGTGACTTGTAAAAGTCACAGGGACTTTTACACTGGGACAGCAAAGGATAACAGTCACTGACCAAGAAGTTCAAAGATGTAGGGATCCATGATGAAATCCCATCACACAGGGCCTTAGGGAGAGTTTCAAATTGAAGTTTACATGAGCTAAAGCATCTACCAAATTCTTGCTCATACACAGAAGAAATCCCAACTTAGAGGAAATAACTCAAGCAACTGCAAGTAGCATTGCCAGAATGCAATGTGTTAAATCCTATACAGATTTAAAAGAATGTTATTTACTCTAAATTTACAGGTAGGTAACTAATCCTAGAGAAACTGTTACTAATAGTCGTGTGTTTTTCTTTTGTCAGAAAGAGAAGTCCCAGTAACATTTATTATGCAGCTATATAGCTGACAATATATAAAAATAAACTTGCACTTGCAAAATTCTTACTGTAGCTGAGTGTCACTGGGGGGTGGAGGGGGAACAGATACATCTTGCAAAGAGTCATGCACGTACGTGAACCCAAAATGACAGCAACGCACTCAGCTTCAAAAGTGACTCTTTGCAATGACTAAATCTATACATGAACTTATTCTTCAAGTACTGCAGCTACAGAAGAGCAGTCGAACACAGAGTTCTTATCTCTATGTTTTCAGATAAAGAACCTAATAGAATTTACAGTTTGGAAAATGAAATTTCAACTTACTCATCTTTTAATCTTGCATTTAAATTAGGAAGTCCCATATATTCACTGAGTTCCTGAAAGAATATTTTGACAAAAATTCTACTGGAGGATGTGGTAGTTTCTTCACTCAGTATTACACATTCAAGGACCTGAAAGTATTCAGAAAAACAAAAACCCTTAAGTTTAAACATACATTCTTGTCTTTATCTTAAAAACTTTTGTACTCCTGAAATAACTAAAAAAGACTGATTATTTTTTTCCCCAAGGTTCATAAATTCTAGTCAAGACTGTCTTTCTCAAACATTCTTTTCTACCCCCTGGGAGCAGCTGTTGATCATATTTATGCTAGTAATTCTTTATGGATTCTTTTTACCTAGGAAAGCTCCGCAAGACAAAATCAGGTGTGTGAACTTCTGGCAAGTTAAGAGATTTGGGACTTAAATACCAAAGAGGTAAAATATTTTTACTGATTTATGTGTGCTTGAAGAAAGATAATTAGACTAGGCTATGAAACAAGAATAAAACAATATGAAAAGAGAAGTTACCTTGATACTTACTTCTTCATTCTTAGTGTTATATTACTATATCTCAGAATGTGAGACTGCTTTTATTTATTAGGTATTTAAATCATAAAATGGCAGTATTTTTAATTGTCTTATAATTCAATACAACTTCTAATTTATCAGAACTTAGAAGTTCAAACCTCTTTTCCAAAAGAAGTACTTTTAATCAACCAATTCCAGCTGAACTCCATAAAATAATAGCTTAAATCAACTATTGAAAAATGGGGAGAGAGGATGATGATGTATAAGAAGGAGAAGGAGGAGATGGAGCAAAGCAGAATTATTCAAAAGTATCTGAGAAATTACCTAAGATAATCCAGTTTGCCATAAGTCATTACAAATTGTAGAACAAATACTAGAATTAATATATTATACATTATTGTGGAGTACTGGAGATGAACTGTTGAACAAGAGATCAAGGACAATGGCTTTTTGTTTTAACTTACACTCCAGGGAATTGAATCGGTGTACAGCAGATGAGCAAACATCTTGGCCACATTTCTCAGTTTGTTCGTTTCCAATCGATGGATGGTATCGTACTGCTCCTTGAAAATGGCTTCAAAGGATTCCATGTATTCTTTCTTTAACATGCAGAAGCGCTGAGACAAGACAGTACAATTTAAACAACCAGCTTGAACAAAATACTAAACATGCAAATAACCTACAACTAAGTGACCCAATGGTGTCAATATTTACTGCAAGACTTCCTTTTTAAATAACCCTTGGAGGAACAGCAAACACTCAAATGGATATATTTTATAGCTTTGAGCAGTTTGTCAGGAGAAGAAACTCATTTGCATTGCAAAGTAGTAATTATCAATTCTGAACTACAGCAAATTATCCAGCATTTTGCTTTACTTCTACACATCCAGTATTTTCACCTGATACAACCCCATTTTTTCAGGACATGACTGAACGACTGTTTCAATTTAGAGAGGCAGCAGGAAACACAGAGGTAAGAGATTTTGGACATAAACATTCCAAAGAATATGGAAATCAACATCTACATTCATCTGAACATGCAGATTCATATGGTTAGTGCTTTGTAACTGTCAGCAAAAGGATTTCCTGAAATAATGGATGAAAAATACAAACGAGAAGAAACATTCCGTTTCAGCACAATTTACTCCCTTGAGAAGACAAGTATTGCATCTTAGCTCTTCAGACATGTCAATATTATTGATAGGGAAACCTTAAGTAAGAAACAACTGCAGCTAAATTAGCAGTTAGTTACACAAAACCAGAGTTAGCTGTTTATTGAGAAGCAAACAAAACACCCCCAAGCCCAGGACAGTAAGTATTCCATCTTGTGCTCTAAATTAAACCTACTAAGCAGCTTTGAACAAGGTGGTAAATGACAAGAGCCTCCAAGACTAATCTTCAGCACTGTAAAAAGGCTATTTTCTGGTAACTCATAATACTATTATGTCTTTTTAGTACCATTTCTTTGCCACTGATTTACTGCTCTACCATAATGAGAAGAGAGGCAAAATAAGCAACAATATAAAGGGAAACTGAGTTCTCATTCTGCATTCACTATGCTTTTTAAAAAGTGCTAATTCAATCCACTAAAACAATCAACTAACATAAGCATTTTCGGAATGATAAAAAGACTATTAGTTTTATTTATCCATTAAAACTTAAGTTTGACACAGAAAAAAAAGGGTAAACCAATGAAATTTTCTATCACAAAGTGTAAAATTTGAGAACAGAACTCACCCCTGCCAGTAACCCAAAGAATTTCTCGTATGTTCTTTGCTGAGCACAGCAGTCAAGTATCATATTGCAGAGTTCTTTCTGGGTTATGAAGAAAAGAATATTTCACTAGGTAAATTCACTGTAGCAGCAAAAAAAACCATCAGCACATACCAAGTAAATGAAGGAACCTTACATGGATGCAAGCTTTGAAATGAGCATTTACATCAAACTTCATTGGCAACACCAGTAGCTTTCTGAATTTCTCTGGGATATGAATATGAACTTTTGCCCTTCAAATTTCCTCTTCTGCCTAAACTAAGATTTATGTGTTACCACACTGTACATCTAACCAAAAAAAGTCAGAACTCATTTACAAACTGACTTTACCACAGTGAAAAAAGGAGTTACAAGATACAAAGTGAAGGTTTTGAGGGCTTTTTTCATGGTTTTGTTTTTGTTTGTCAGTTGTTTTTTTAATTTCTTTTTGGGGTTTGTTTTGGTTTGTTTGAAATAGTACCAATCCCTGCATTTACAGAAAATGAAAATTCTTTACAACTTCCAAGTATCAAAATGGCTGACAGACAAACCATTTGGAAACACAATGTGCATTTCTTAGCAGCTATTTCCAAAATCAGAAATATCTGTCAATTTTGGTATATACTAATACCTTTAACTTCAGCCATAATTCGCCTGACAAGCCCTGCTTACCATAAGCAAGCAGAAGGCTGAGTTTCACTGCAATGGCTTCAGCCCCGGGGGAGATGTTCAGAAAGACTAAACTCAGATTTGGGAGGCAAATCTGCCTGGACTTCCTCTATAAGCAAGAGAATAAGAGAAACTTTTCTAAAGCAGCCGTTTTAGGCTCATATTCTGAATCACCCTTTACAGAAGAGCATCTCTCCTTCTTGGCTAGGAATGAACAGAGGAAGCCTAGCTAGATGAGTCTCCCAAAACATCATCAACAGCCTGCCTTCCATTTTCCCCTGTCTCCTTGGCGAACATGGATGGAAGAACAGAAGATGCTCTCCTGTTCCATAATGCAAACTGTATAGACAGTTAGTCCAGTCTTTCTGGAATACAGGCTCTCTGGCTCCCTTCCTCCTTGTCTTCCAACATAATAACCACAAGATTATTATCAGATCAACTTCTGGTAGCTGCCTCTTCCTCTGCTTTCACACACAGCAAACGAGGAACCAGAGGGAACCACTTTGTACCTCACCTCTCAGGCCAGAGCCCGTCACTGGCTGAGAGCAGAGGTCCCGGCCAGTCAGACCACGCAGGTTTAAAACCAAACGTACTCCCCTGACCTTCTACCTGAGTTACAGATTGTAATGCAGCTACAAATTGGTTCAGGGCACATTTTGCAACATTAAGACAAGTGAGCAAACATTTTTATATAAATTAAAAGCCATGAAATACACAATACTTAAAACAGCCCTACAGCTTTTGCCCATTCACTTTTTTTATTACTGTTTTCTTATAAAACCAGTTCCACAGTGTAATCCAATTTATGACACTCCCAAATAGGTTTCTGGCTGTCAGTCATGTATGTTTCATTATTAGTTTAATTTCTCTTTAAACTAATAGTAACATTCCTATAAAAACTACTGGATAATTTCAAGCACTTTCTTCTCTTTGTATCTTTCACCCATTTACTGTAGCATATACTGGATTTCATAATCTCCCACTTGTGTCATTCTTCCAAGCTTATATTCACAAGAAACATTTTTGCCCATCATAAAAACTCAAAACAAATAAAAAGCCAACCATGTTGAACAAGAAAAGAAACCATCCCTCCAAATAACAAGGCAGTAATGTAGCAAATAAACTTACAGATGTGTTTAAAGGCATTCCTCTTAACACTGTCACACTGTGTTAATGTGATGTATTAAAATGCATATTAACATTTTATATTATCCCATTTTACAGTAATGCTGCAGTTAATCAGTTTTTAAACAATAAAAAGGGTAAAGTGCTGATTCCACTGTTAATAATGTCAGGAAGACTTGAAAAACAAATTACTTTTCTTCCTCATCTTAAATGCAATTATAGCCTTGGTATCCCCTGTGGTTTACAGTAATTAAATATTTTAACATTTTAATTAAATATTACAATGATTTCTAGGAGGGTATCTTGAATAACCACATGCATGAAAATAGGTTTGCCCATAAAGATATTCTTGCTGGTGTTATCTAAACAATTTGAGGTTAGGTCTAGAGTAACTGTCTTCCAGATTTAAAATTAACAAACTTTACAATTATTTAATTACTTTTTGAGAGAAGCAACAAGCTCAGATGGCAATTCTAGCTTAATTTACAGCTTCAAAGGTTAGTTAACTCATTTCTGTACTCTCAATGATGTTTACGGCATGAAGAGCCTGTTATTTAGCCCACCACTTCTTTTGAAGAACACAAAGAATTTGTTCCCCAACTTTACAGGCAATTTCTATATTGTGTTGTTTAACTGTTTACTTACAATGCTCAGCAAGCAACTACTCAGCTTAATTAAGAAAGTATCCATAGCTATCCAATCGTGAAGTAAAACACTTCAAAAATACCTGACATCTCACACAGATGGTGAATCATCTTTTGTGAAGATCTTGAATTTATTATTGCATCATGGAAAACAGTAGGACTTCCCAAAACTGCTAAGATAAGGAGAAAGCTCCCTCTAAATGCAGTGCCTTTCTCACAGTTCTCCCTAAACATTCCCAGTTTGCTCTTACTCAAACAGAATAGCGGTTTAGATGAACTGTGACTCAACCCACCCAACATGGCAAGTGTCATCGTACATTTAAAGATGCTAAAGGAAAGACAGAAAAATCAGACTTGTTTTTTTCCTCCCAGTTTTACCATTTTAAAACACAAGCACGCCCTGCCCAATCTATATTCTCTCAGCTTCACACAAACGCTGTGCTCACTGCAGACAGAAGAGCTAAAGTAACTCACCCCCTTCTGATCACGGGTTCCTTTTCACAGCTAGTACTTCCCCCCAGCCCCTTCTCCCCTTATTTTTTGCAATTTCCTTAAGATTTGCATTCAGCCAAGACTGCAATTTCAGAGCTGCCCCACAGGCATCATTTCTGCCCTCACTAGCTGGAAGTGATGCCATTTCCACCTCCCTTCCCCTGCCAGCCCCACAGCTCAGTTCCGTCCATTGCATACACAAGCTGAAGCCATCATGAGACATCCCCGCCCTGTAAGCTATTCTTAAAACATAAAACTTTCAATGTCAACACTTCATTTCTAGAAGTTTCTTCATGGAACTAAAGGAACTGATTTGCTGGGAGCAAACCTAGCGAAGACCTTAGGTTCATTTAAATCAATGTGAAATGGGAATTATGTGAAACGAGTGCCTTGCATTTTATGTATTTTCACTGCTTTTACAGATGCCACACTTTTCCTTTTTTCTCTTTTATTCCACTGAAGCCTATTTTACTCCCACTGACTACCTTAAAGCTTTCCTTACTGCTGCATATTTTAATGGGTGTAACCATCACACAGCCTACTTTTCCCAACATCTCTGCTTTCTCTTCTTTGTCAAGTTACCACTTAGAGCCAAAGCTGGCAAAGCCATGAAAGGCATTTCAGCAGCAGGCAGCCTCTTGTCAACCTATGTGCAATGCTTCTAGCAGCTACTACCATGTCTCCAGGTCTGTCTTGTGGTCAGCTAATGGTCTTCTTCAACTTTTGTTGCTTTATTTACCAATTTCTGCTTAACTTCTTTTGTGTTTAGAGCAACATATGCTTAAAGCTGAGTATGGTTACCACAAATCTTGCATAAATCAGACTTAATATTTTACACTGGAATCATTAACTGGATATAAGGATAGATATAATTTTAATCATGCTGCTGCAAGTCTGCAACACACAAACACACACAAAAATGAAATAATACATCAAAGTCCCACCTGAAGGCTGCACATGCAAAACTTCACTTTAAGTGATTCCACCGAGGTAATATGAGCAATTCCACCTCAGGTTAAATGCATACACACATTTGCGGAAGATCAAAATCTAGTCAGAATTCTAGCTAATGCCTGCTATCAGTAACACAACAGCCTAATTCTGTATGGACTCTGTACCTTAATTTTGTAGACATCAACAAATAGCACAACATGGTATGTACATGGTATGTGTATGCTATGTACTTTTTTTTAAATCGATAAATCATGAAAATTCAGAATGATTCTGCATCTCAGGCCCACAAAAACTCCCGCTTCAAAAGACAGGAATACTACTTGAGGATGATGACCTTTTACAGCCAGTAGCAAGGCTGTGAACCAATCATGGTGCAGTTGCTAGACCCACCAGTTCCAATGCCCTCAAATTAAAGAACCCCATGAATCTAAGAAATCATCAATTTGACCAGAGCATGATTATTAGCCTTAGACCACCCCACTCTACATCATTTTCCTGAACTATATTTTCACTGAAAGTGAAAATAGTCAACATAAGTACTTGTGTTATCTTCAAGACTCAAGGCATAAATAACACAAGACACTGACACTCCCACACCACCAACTAGGACTGCTTTGAGCAAGCGACACCACCCTGTAAAAAAGAAGATGTATCAGATGCATGCATAATTCTTTCAAGAAGGCTGTGCCTGCAAGAATTTTTCTCATTTCAAAAAAAAAAAAAACCAAACCAAAAAAGAAATATCTGGTGACGCATTACCTTTATCTGGAATATGCAGTGTTAGAAGAGGCTCTAATTTAATTTAGCAACATTTCTGTATACAAGTTTAGTTCTTATCACAAGCCAAGAAAGAAAAAAAGCCTAAAACCCAATCCATTTTAGGCACATTTTCAAAGAGCAAGAACAACGTATGGTTGGTTTCATTCTTTTAGTTGTCTGCATTTCAGCCGGGTTTGTTTCCTTGCATTGCCCACAGTTCAGAAGCCAGAACAACTGGTAATACCATACTCCTCTAACTACAGTTTCAATTTGTTTGAATTTTCTTCTTTGGTAATACATGGGATTAATGCAGCTTTAACAGAGTTAATAACAGTACTTCTAAAAAAAAGTAAAACAGTGAGCTCTGCCAAGACTGAACATATGCCCAAAGAAGCAATTGCAAGGCTTGTTTCAAACAGCTTCTTACAGACTGTAGTACAGACAGCAAAGCTATTCCACTTTTGATCTGCAGGCTTCAGTTGGGTCTAAACAACACGAATAAAAGCAAACTCACTCCTAGTAAATTTACTTAGAAATGAAAGAACTTCAACACTTTGAATGTNCTAGAAAATTGACTTCTCAAAAAAAAAAAAAAAAAAAATCAGAGGAGTGCTGACATCCCCCCTCAGCAGCTGGTCCCAAACTGCAATGCCAAAAAGCAGTATTTATGTTGTTCCAGTCCACAGATTATCATCTGAACCTTAATCCTCTTTCTGCGAGTCAGAGCTGTGTGACAGATCCATTACTGGTATAAAGTAGACAAACAACTTGTGTTGCACAGCAGTTAATGTGACACAATAATCTGATAATTCAACCACTGATAAAAACTGCTAATGCATTTCTGAACTCAGCCCTGATAAATCACACCAAAAGTTTCTACACATGAAGATTTCTGGAAGAGTTAACCAGAAAAATAGTCATTAGGGCTATATTAGCCTCAAACCTGTTGTTCGCATCTGTCTTTAGGTTTCAGATATTCTTATTAGTTTTTTGATTGTATTTAACTGACAATTTACTACTCAAAGCCTGTGGAAAACAGTCTTAATAACAGAATTAAATAAATATTATTTTATTAAGGCCTTTCAGAAGAAAAGCACAAAGTTACTGTAAAATCAGACTTCATTTGCACAAAAATTTTGCAATTAGAATCTTAAGTTTCACCTGATTTTTAAGGATTACTTCAGCTAAATGCTCTAGTTCCTGCCTCTCATGATGACTGCCATTCATAGTAGGAGTTGGAATAGAGAATGAGCATAAACAAAGTTTGCAGGTTCATCCAAGAGCTCAGCAAACATTTCAGGAATTTCTCAAGACTTGAGAAGCTTTGAATCAGAAAGTGCACAGAAATTACAGATAAATGACACAACATCCTGCAATACAGATTGTGAAGCTTTCAGTAAAACAGACCAAAAAAGAAAGAAGTGCTTTATGGCTAAAAGAATAATAGTAGAGAATGATAAAGGTTGAAAATACCTCTAAGATCAAGTCCTACCGTAAACCCAGTGCCACTGTGTGCACCACTAAACCAAATCCACACGTCTTTTGAACACTTCCAGGGATGGTGATTCCACCACTTCCCTGGGCAGCCTGTTTCAATGACTGACCACCCTTTCAATGAAGAAACTGTTCCTAGTATTTAATTTAAACCTCACCTGGTGCAACTTGAGGCCATTTCCTCTGGCCCTCTCACTTGTTACCTGGGAGAAGAGACCAACCCCCACCTGGCTATACCCTCCTTTTGGGTACGTGCAGAGAGTGATAAGTCCTGTTTGAGCCTGCTCTTCTTCAGACTGAACAGACCCAGCTCCCTCAGCCACACACAGCACTCAAGTACAGAGGGACAATCACTGCCCTGGTCCTGCTGGCCACACTATTCCTGATCCAGGCCAGGATGCCACTGGCCTTCTTGGCCAGCTGGGCACTGCTGGCCCATGTTCACCCGCTGTCAGCCAGCACCCCCAGGTCCCTTTCTGCCGGGCAGCTTTCCAGCCACTCTGCCCCAGCCTGTGGTGCTGCCTGGGGCTGCTCTGACCCAAGGGCAGGACTCAGCCCTTTGCCTCCTTGAACCTCACAGTGTTGGCCTCAGCCCATTGACCCAGCCCGTCCAGATCCCTCTAACTGCCTGCTCTCCTGCAGATCAACACTCCTGCCCAACTTGGCGTCACCTGCCAACTTAATAATGGCATGTTTTTTAATGAAGGCAGTGGGAATTAATTCAATAAAAGCTACAATCTGAAGACAGTAGCTTGAATGAATAAAAGATGATTTTTCTAGCTTAAAAACTCGCAGTTAATTTAAAGAAATTTCCTGCTGAACGCATTCAGCTTTTTTAACCATATGTACAGACTCAAGCCCTAGAAATCCCTGAATAATTTTACTGCCTATTATCTGCTTGTTCTTTCTGCTCTCACATTGATCAGAAAGCGTCTTTTTTTTTTTAAGATTTTTGTCCCCATAAAGGAGCTTAATTCTATACAACGAGCAAGTCAAAGCTCTCATATCTTTGATTAAATGAGGTGAAGAGTAATTATGATTCTGAAGGAAAAAAAGAAATCAACACAAAGAGGAAGCCTCATGTGATAAGAGGATGCAGTTGTACAACAGTTTTGAACCTTGAATTGTAATAATTCCTACAACTAGTACTGAATCATAGGTTGATACTAATCGTGGAGGGGTTTTTTTTCCTTCCCGTGTGAAATTTATTTTTTCTGAGCAGCTTTTGCCCATGGAAGTTAGGAGCTGACAGACTGCCATGGTATTGAATCCCAAGAGTTAAGTAGTTCTCTGTGCAGTTATCCAACAAGCAAGCAGTGTTATGTATTATAACTCTGTTGTATGGTCTAGTACATATATTCTAGATTGTTTGCTCTATTCATTATACCTGAATTGATTTGCTGGGAAACAGGATTTTTTTTTTTCTCTCTTTAGAATTCTTCAGGTTACGTATACTTCACTGAGAATTATAATCTTATGCATGCTTAATATTGCATTTCATGCACAGAATTAGGGAACTCTATAAAAAAATACACAATCTCAATTCTTCGTTTACTTCCATGTAAATGGCTTAGAAACAAAATAGTACAAGAATTGAAAAATGACAGGTAAACAAGTTCTCAAAGAACACCTAAGTGTAGCCCAGATCTCCCTTACTAGTTAGTATTATACTAAATTTACTGATTACACACACTGTTTCAAATAAAAACGATAATTAAAGCCACAAGAAGTTAAGAGCTCGTCCAAGTGCAACTCCCATGATGACAGCTCACAGCTGACTGAAAAGCTGCTTGGAAAATTAGATGGGTATTTACATTCTAGCAGTATTGAACAGAAGTACTGGATGAAGAACAGTTTCCATTACTTGAGAACATAGCAATTGCATTGATCTTACAGAGTCTGAGGACAAAACAGCTTTAGTCTTATGATCTCCAAAATTAGGGCAAAGCAGTCATACTCAAAACAGCTTTAATTCAATACACTGTCATTCAAAGACTGTGAAAGCACCAAAACCACACACTCTTAGCACTGTGCTAAATTTCAAGCCCCACTGATAAAGTCTACAGCTGCCTGCAAATATTATCTTCAACCCTGAGTTCTTTCAGAGACAGAACTCTGAGAATGACTGCCATGCTACTGTATTCTTGTCACAGGATAAAAGTTTCACCCGTCCAAACAAAAGACCTTTTTAACCAGGCTATGAGCAAACATTTGCCTTGCTTGACAGAAAGGAGCACATGCATAAGACAAATTGCTTATGAAATGTGTCAGTCTATTTGCTCTAAAGGTTGTGAAATTAATTTTGAGGAACAACAGCTGTAAGGAATGACTCTCATTCATCTGCTTGCTATACAAACTAGGTCGTGGAACGTGAGCAAGGTTTTTAGATACCACCATAGTACTATACCTTAACAATGTTAGTAACAAAAAGAGTAAGAATAAAAACTTACAGTCTGACTTTCAGGGAAGTCCATCTTCAGCAGTTTGTGAGCACATTCTTCAAAGTCTAAGCTGAATAGAAAAAAATACTTATTACAGGTGCAATATATGCTATGCTAAAAACATTCCAGAATTATATTAAGATTGATCATTGGTGCTGAAACCTCAACTGTTTTGAAGTAAAGTACCTCAGCTGTTTGATTTGCTGATATTTTATTGTTGTTGTGGGTTTTTTTAATAAACATTTTGTATTTCATGAGTTTTTATCTGAAAATTAATCCAAAATGATTACATTTGTGGGCAATTCGGAAACAAGATTATTCAAATCATTATTAATATTACATCATCTTATAAAACTTAATAAACAGAAAAGTGGGAGCTTGTTTTACACATTTTGAAACACACTGAAATGCAAGCACTTCACACCATCTCCAAAAGCAATATATACCACTGTCTCCTCTTTGCACTCCTGTTCTGAAAGCCTTTAGCTACCACTGGGTACATCTTCCCACCCAAGTATAAGATGAACAAACTCGAGTATGCCAAGGAAGTATGTAACAGTAACTTTGAGCAGTGTGAGAGCCTTTGACACCCCTCAGTATGGTATTAATTCATATGTCTAATGATCGACACCACAACTACATCATTGCACTCCTCACGCAGGATCAGACCTGCAGAGTATTATGGGCTGCAACGGATCAATCTCTCCTCTCACCCTGGTGACACAGGAGCTACACCCAGCAGGTTCGGATTATTTGCGCCACGTACTGCAAGGGCAGTTCCTTCTCAAGACGACCACAAGTAGACTATACTTCAGGGTTGGTATCTGCATACTTTGTTTTCCAAACAATGCAGATGGCAACAGGCCTAAGGAGAACCACACTGCAGAACTCCATCTCAGAAGTGGAGATAAACTGTACTAAGCGTAGTCTCAAATTTTTTTCATGAATTCTCAAGATGCTGTAAAATCTGAAGATCACCAACTTCCATTCACTCAGAAAATTCTCATTACACCAGTCGTCCCAGTCCACTACCCAAACATTTTGAAACAAACAAGATTCATCTTAGAATGAGAATGTGGAAAACAGTCTGCTTTAAACAGTCAGGTCAGACTCCATAAAGAATATTTTTCTACTTCTTTTTTTTTTAAATTGCACATTAAGAAAGAATTTTAAAAGAAAGAGAATTACAATTCACCGATTTCAAAAGAACTACACTCATAGGTGTATAATTTATATTTACCTTGACTGAATAGCAAGATAAATTGTACGACGGAAGGAGACCAGGTTAATTTCTGTTTTGTCATGGACAGTTACTTTCTGACCTGGAAAAGAAAATCACGGGTTTCTAAAGAGCAAAACATTAAGGAAGACACATGTAGTAATTTTTTAGGACAGCTCTATTTACCATTTACTGAGTCTGTAGCACACTGTTTTTCTACAGGTACTTAGGACTGTTTGTAGGTTTATGTATTTTTTAATGTTTATTTTTATAGATAAAGAAAAAAAAATCAGTATTTGCTTCATCTGTAATGAAGGTAAACATTTAGAGACAGTTTTAAAAGGGTAATTCTTTAAAAGACATTTCATGTTTCTTAGCCACTGCAGCCTCTAGGTTTAACTTTTCTTGTCAACATTACCAGTAATCCATTTTCTGCATAATTCAGCTATACAATGCTTTATGTGGCATCTCTGATTTTAACAGGTCATTCTTAAGTTCCTGTTACGTGTAGGATCTACATTACAGCATTCTGCAAAGTCCTGGAGCAAGCGTAGAAAAATCCATTCCAAACCAAACCATTCTGGGAACACTGTCATTTGTAAAATATTCACTATTCCTTCAGTCTTTTGAAGTTTGGTAAAGTCATAAATAACGAAAAATTATGTGAATGATCGTACTTTTCATCAGCCTGGGAGCTTGGCTCTTCTGTGAAATCCTCCACCAAACTAGTAAAGAAAGCCATTCCTGGTATTCCACAAGAACAATACTTGACTAGCTTTTCAATTACTCAGTAGTCTGCACAAAAATTTCAGTTATGCTTATCTATCAACACTTTTTTCCTGGGAACTCAATACATTCTTTGAAAATGAATAATGACAATGTCTCTGCTAAAGATCAAAAAAGAGGGCTGTACTGAAGTGAGATATGGAGGATGCAGATACAGTTGTAAGAAAACCCATTCTAATTTTGGAAGTGACTTAAAAATAGGAGAGAGCATGAAAAAGTTTAAGTAAGTGTTTTCATTTTGCTCTTTTTTATGTCTTATGTTTGCAAGGCTTTTCTCAAAGGAAACTGATACTGTCTAGAATAATGTGGCAAAGTTGCTTTTCCTTTTCTGCATGTGCTGAATGCTTCCTTCCACACCATTTTTATACTATTTGCTAGTAAACACTTAGATCTGAGAATAATTGAAGAGGAAAACTTTCCTTAACATTTGAACATCTCAGCTTGGCAAAACATCTAAGAAGTTAAGCTTTTCTTTCCTTTTTCATCTACAATCAATCAATTGCTCGTAAGATGCCAGTCATACACTTACCATCTTCATCTTCCTCTTCATCATCTTCATCATCTTCCTCACTGCTTCCAGCTTCTTGATTTCCTTCAGATTCAGTGTCCCCTTCATCAAGAATTTCTGAAAGAGCAGTATCCCAGATTAACGGAACACAGACCGCAGTACTTTCATTACAAAAAACCCCTTGACCCAACACCTGAAGAGTGAAAGGATGTCTCAGGTGCAGAAGGTGGAAGAGACCAAAAAGCAGGTGTATGGTAACTGAATGGAAACACAGTTGGAGAAACAACATCATTACGCAGCAACACAAAGGAACACAAAGGAAAGGTCTATGAACCGAATGACAGAAATATCACCCACTGTTAAATAAATGTTGTCAGCAACAGCTGAATAAGCAAATTCCATAGGTAACTGTTTTCTCTACACACAAATACTCCTACCTTTCTTCAGCATTTTGTATTTCTCCTCATTTTCCATAAAGTTCGGATCCATCTTGAAAACATCTTTAGAATAAAAGAGAATCTTTATTTAAAACACAAATTGAAGAAAACTATTACTATTTAATCTTGAATGTATTTTCTTGGGGAATACAATTAAGGAATTATCTTCCATTTCTAACTTACTAAGAACATCCTCTGGGTTGTAGTCATCTTCCAATGGCAACATATGAGTAAACTGATCCTCCTCTTCCACTAGATCTAATCCCTCTGGAATGATTGGGTGATCCTTGAAGCCATCCTTCCGTACAGCAAACATGACTTCTATCATGTACTGAACACGCATATCGATTTTAGATTCGTGCAGAATGTGTCGAAGGCGATCAAAGATTGCTTTAGAAAAGAGAGAAATGTAAATATTAAAGGTATTTACTAATACAAATGCCAAAATAGGTTTTGGCTAACTGTACTTACCATTAATACCTCTAGGAGAAACTTCTGTTAATTTGAGCCCACTCTCTTTAATAAATCCAATTGCTACTTCAATACTGTCATCAGTAGGCCTTTCAAGAAGCAAAGTGAGCATTTCCAAACATAAAACCTCGTGAGCCTGTGGAAAGAGTATCAGCAAACAATCAGAATGCACAATGTTACACTACCATCACAGTGATTTACTGGACAGACCTGTCCAGCCTTTGAGGATGCCACAACACAGTAGTTTAATCACACACACAAGGCAGCAGTAGTGGGGCAAAGCTGACTAAGAGGAAGTCAATATTTCAAACCCAGTTTTACCACCAGTGTTTACACCAATTTTGTAGTGAATGCGACTGTGCTATTGAAGTGAACAAGCAAGCAATGAAAAACATTTTGCCATTAAGAAAATAATACAATGCATTTCCAAGGAGCAAATAACCAGCACTTGCATTACAGAACCTAGTTCTAAGTGCATTGTATCTATAATTAAACCAGACCTTCCAGGATCAGGCATACAAGCAAATAGCACATCTCAGATTAGTTTCCTCTTTACCAAAATGCTGAACATTCCCAATACATTCCTGAAACACTGCTTCTTGCCATTATTTAAATCAGAGCATCGTGATTTCTAACACATAAACAAGTGGCATAGAGCTGGAAATAAGTCTGACTCAGATACAACTGAGTCTAGTTCTGCTAACACACATCTTGCAAGAAAACTCTGTTTAAGATCTGTGGGACAGAGCCTCAAATGATCCTTGCTTTGCATCAAGACATGCCTGAACACCAGCCCAAGCATATATATGAAATCTGGGGAAGCTCTGGAGCTTAAGTGTAACGGTGAGTGATGATATCTGCATAAGCAATTACCAATATGTTTTCTAAAGAGATCCTAACAACTTAAAGCAGGCACCACACTCATATTTTCAGCAACCTTCAGAACAGACAGAGCATCTTCACTCAGGGTACTGCTGTTAAAACTAAAATGTAGCCATACACGGTTTGGACTGAGTAGAAACAAAGTAACATACCACATTCTGATTCACCAAATGTGCAACAAATTTTGAAGATGTTAGACAGAGTTGCTGCAAAAGAAATAAACCAGAAAATTTTAACATATGGAAGAAAAAATTTGTAAATCAGACATACTATAGATTTGTGCATCTCACAATCAAATTATAGTCATGAAACTATTTTGGGATACTGGTACACTTAATTAGCACTGTACACTTTCAAAATTTAAAAATTAAAATTAAACACCTCTGACCAAAACAAAAAACTCCAAACTATCACAGATTCCATCCAGAACAGGGTGTCAAAATTTCATGATACTCTAATACTACTAGATGTCCCACAGACTGGTCTCGACCCACGTCTTGGCTGTGTTCCTTTGAAGCTCCTTTGAACACATTTGACACAGTTACACAGCAGAATTCCACGTTTCAGTACATTGCTTCTTCCAAGTTTTACATACCTTGTCATTTCTGCGATATCCTTTGCGAAAATTCAGTATCAGCCTCTTGAGGATCAATTCACCAATATTTGGAAACTTTGAATTGATAATTGCCACAAGAGCTGCGTAAACATGAGTAAAAATCGGAGAGGCACTCTGAGCTTGCAAAATGGATCTAGACAGCAATCCCCTGTAAAGATATGTAAGTTTTAAAGACTTTTCTGGTAATAAGGCATGTAATGTTTTTATTAAGTACTTACCACATAAAATAGTGTTGTGCAGTTGGAATAGCTGGAAGAAACCAGATGATCATTTTCAAACCACTGTTTATCATGACGCAAATGGAATTTTGAAAAATGTGTTGCACAAATCTGTCTGAACTGAAAAGTTCTTAAACTGTTACCTTATCTTTCACTAAATATTATTCATATTAGAACTACAATTAAAGATGCTAAGCATGAAAAAAGCCATCTTGTATCCTGCAATTATCCCTTTTTTAATCTGAACTTACTCTGATTATAAAATACTACTTAGAGCCTAAATGAATGTAAACACAGGACTCATGAGACAATAGCTCTTTCATTATTCAAATGATCTCTTTCACATTTATTATCAAGAAAGCCTGAAAAGAATCTGTGTTTCCCCCTGCCTCTCAATTTTGCTTTTTGTAATGCTTAGGAGCACACAGAATTTGACTTTTGCTGTATTACTTGACTACATGTGGGTGAGGATAAAAACAAAACAAGCCTCCAAATGTGAATCTTCAAAGTACACACTGATATCCAAATCTATCTTCCTTGTGGTCTACTGAAATCCTAAAAAAACCCCGTCCTACAGAGTACAAAATACAAAGTACATAGGGACTTTATTCCTACTTACTTTGGCACTGACAATGGAATAGAACTCATTTCACACTACTGCACAGAAACAGAGTATTTCCATTTTGAAATTAGTTAATTCTCGCTTACAAACTGAAACTGGTCTGTTTCAGTTCTTATTTATCCTCTACTTAAAATGTCAGGAAAGGACCTGCCAGCCAGCTGAAAGTCTGTCTCATTACTTTTATACGTACCTTTGTGCAAGTTTGGAAGTACAGAACTAACCATAAGAAGGAGAGAAATGGTGCCATTTCCCACCTATGTTAGTTTGACATTTATAAACCACACACAAAGCCTTCCACAGACAAGTGCATTCTAAAAACATTCAATAAGCTCATTTTTAAACTAAAATACTATTGCTAGTATGAAAATTAAATTTCGAGGACATGAAATGCAGGCAAGCAAAATGCAGCCCCACAAAAGCCTGAAACTTCATTATTACTTTTAACAGAAATCACATTCAGGAACTATTTGCACACTCTCTAGATTTTATTTAATTTACTTAATTCTCTTTATTTTTATGCTAGTTGCATGATTCTGATCTTTCCATCAGGTATAACATACATGAAAAGTAATGCATTCCTCCTCAAATCTGTGACAGAAAAAGCGTTGCTATCTGTTTGAAATGTAATGGAATTATTTCTGGATCTACCAAGCTCCAATAACATAATGGTCTTTTCTCTACATTACAACAACAAACAACACTGACGGGTAACTGTATTAAACTTGTTTTGCTAAATATTGGTTACAAATATTATTTGTCCCAGAAAAAAAAAAGAATCCAGCACTACAAAAATAAATAGACAGTGACAACTGTAAATTACAAGTCATTCAAGTAAAATGCATTGGGAAAACCTTAAGAAAAAGAAATATACACCATCTGCTGCACTCTCTTATTCCACCAAGCATACAAACCCATTCCCAAGGAAGGGAATATTCTGAACAGGACAATATGGCCTAAGGTTAATACTAAAATCTGACTAACATCTGTACACTACACATAGCACACACAATGGTGTACACATGAACAGCATACATGTTACCAGAAAGCAAAAAAATTATTTTAAAATACTAAGACTTACCTTCCCCGAACAATATTCTCCTGAAGGAGCTCATGAATGATGTTTTCTATATTGGAAACATTCACTTTATTGACAAGACCATTGATCGACTTCTTCAAGGCTTCCCAACTCATCCTCTGATATGCCAAGCTATTACAAAGTATCACAAATTATTAATGTATAAATCTGAAGTTGCACTGAGTAAATTTTCATATATATAGCATACATTCATGTTTTCATTTAATCAGTAAAAGAGATAAAAAAATATTCACTGCATAAATGTGAAGACTCGTTCACAATTATATATTCAACCACTAGAAAATCACTGAACCAACATGATATACCAAAGTGTAATTCTCTGCAGATATGGTATAACCCAGTATGTTCTGTTTTCTAAGATGTTCCAAAAAATTCCTAGCTACATTCTATATCCTACTTTACTTTATCATTTACACTCTGCAGCAGAAGCAGGTAGTTTTAATCTGATTCTCTTATCTCTCTTCTGATAAAAATATACCTTCAAAACAATGATAACAACCCTCAATGAATCCCATTTTTCCCAACACTCTCTAAAGACCGTAACTGTTTTGCTTGCAGCAAAAAAACCTAATATGTAACTTAGAACTCACCTATTTTTATCAGTGATTTGTTCTTGCATCATCCTGAGTTTGGCAGGTGGAATATATGCACCACCTGTGCGAGTGAGGATTGGATCCACTTCTTCTTTCTTCTTCTTTGAGGCGGTCTCATCATGAGCAAGTGAGCTCTGGCCTGTCGGCCTCTCTGGACTCCTACGGTCAGGGGATGAGTATCTTCTCTGCTTCCTTCGATCATACTCTCTGTCCTCCCATCTCTCATAGTGTCTATCTCTCCCCCGGTCCATCCTTCTAAAAAGAAAAAAAACACCCACTAAACACCCAAGTGGACATGAAAGGTTTTCACGTTTTATTCTTTAAAATAAGTATTTTATTACTGATTAAGAAAGGGCTTCATACCTTCCATCTGAAGTTCTGTCATCATAATATTCCCGTCTTGAATATTCCTCATCATATCTGCTGTCATCAGAGTATCTCCTCTTCCTGGGAGATGGAGACCGAGACCTATCATGCTCCATATCCCTATTTGCAACCCAAGACACAAAAATTCTTAGTAAGAGGCTGAGAAAAGCAATGGTATTAATATTTACTCGCAATATAATGTTACAATGCAGAAGTGTTTCAATTCTGCAACACGACTTTCAAAATATGTGTCACTCCAATTAAAAGGTCACTTCATTGACAAGACCATTGATCGACTAATTCAAGGCCGACTTTAAAGGTCTACTTTAACAATAATTTGTTTTCAGTAAAAAATTATCAAAAATCAAAGAAGCACTGTAAAAGAAAGCTCCCAGAATTTAAAACTGAATAATTAACAATAAAAACATCAAACACCAAAGGTAAATTCAGCAGCTTGCATTACTTGAAACACATGTATTCATTTGTTTCTATCTACTTTTGCCTGTATAGCACAAAGCAATCTTGCCCAAAAATGATAACTATGGTACCAGCAGTATGTGACTTCAAGCAAAAAGCTGGCATGTAATTTCCACTTTCAAGGCTCATGATAATTTAACTAAGTTAAATTTAACTAAGTTAAACGCCAAGTTTTAGTAACAAATCCATTTAATTACTGTTATACTGACATTCAAGTATTTTATTAAATCTACACTTGCTTTTTTACCACTTAGTTATGGTAATATATAAAAAGAAACATAATCTGATGATTTTTTTAACTTCTCTAATTCACTGTGTGAGGTAATTATACTGAATTGACAGATATAAAAATCATTCATTCTACCTGTCCTCGGGAGACAAACTTTCATGTCGGGAACTGTAGTTTTCCTTCCTTTCGTGACTGGAACCATGCTTTAAGGAAAGAGAAAATAAAAAAATCAAGCCCCAACATGACTGTGAGCACCTGTTTTCAGATCAAGGGACACCATGCCTTCAGCTCCCACTTCTTTACAAGCAGGGCCATCAAATAAAGCTAATGGCAGTCAGGTATGACAAGGAGAGCTGGTTCTCTAGGAACAAGCAGTTGAGCAGCTGGACACCCTGCTACAGGACGCTGCAGATGCCAAACACTTATTTGGGTTCAAGGCACTGAACAAACACTGAAGAAAAATCCGCATGGGTTACCAAAAAGCTTTATCTGGCTCAGGAAGCTGCAGACAGGTAGAGAGTGGGAGTGTACATGAGCAAGTACTTTTACAGTTACCCTAACACTAAACTTTTCAAGGCATCTGCTGTTAATTACTGATGAAGACTAGAGTAGATGGACCACTGGTCTGCCTTTCCTGCTTCCTTCTTTCAGATGCCATTTCTCTTTGTTGTATCACATGCAATACCATGAACACAATTCCACCACTTCTTGTTTAAAGGGTGTCCTTCCTCTCTCCTAAAAATCCCCTTTATTAATTTTTCCTTATGTTCCCCCTTTTTACTAACCACAATTTATTTCCTTGTGAGTCATTCCCAGCTGCACACATTATAAACATCTAAGCTGCACTGTTCTACTTGGCAGATTTGCAGGATTATTTAAGTGATACACACTTAAAGAGTTCACACCAAATTCCATGGGCTGAACCATGACATATAGAAGTATGGAGTCATACAAAAATCAGAACGTGACAGCATCTACAACAAACATAGAAAGATATTCATTAAGATGGTTCTGAACAACTTTGGTGGAGTCAAGCAGCAGCATTTGTAACCTCAGTACTTTCATTGCAAGGGTCGTCTCTTCCTTTAAAATATTATTTATGATTTTTCAGAACCACAATCTCATGTTGTCCCACAGTGATTAACTGTGAAATAGGGAACACCTCACTTGATGCAGAAACTCATCACAAGTATTTCCTTGTGCACCTTGATGGACCTCCCAGCAGCAACACTCAGCTCCTGCACTGAAGCAGCACCCTCTCCACCAACACGCTGGCACATCAGCTGTTGCCCCACCAAAGAACCAGTTAAAACTCTGGGTGGCTAGAAAATAATGACACCTACTCCATAAAGAGCAGGGCAAACTGTTATCTCCAAAAACTTAACTGGGGGGATGTGCTTACATGCAAATAAATAATTGTATTTTGGAGGCCACTATAAGATATCCTAGAATATTGCCTTTCCTAGGGTGCACCTCAAACACTGTGTTAAAATTACACCCAGCATTCTCTTGCCTGCATCAGGATAATGATACAAAACAAGGGCATTGCATTGTCCACTGGGAGCATGCATCCCTATAAAAGTTATGTCCACTTGACTGTTTAATTTTAGAGCCACATTATCTTTGGCAGCAGAGATAGTACAAGAAATTCACATATTCACCAAGGTTTTCTTCCCCTTTCAATGCTCATTACACCACACAGCAGACCACTGAATTCATTCAAGGGTAAGAAAAGCCCTTGCTTTTTTTTCCCCATTCCAGTAATATAATGCCAGTCTGTATCCTAAGCTGCTAAGAAAGTGATAATAAAAAGCCTTGAATAACACAGAACAGTTACTGTATTTAAACCCTATCTAGCAGATGGGAAGAAGGCAGTGGGTCTTTTTAGGATGATCCATTCTCATGGGTTCTTTATCATCTGTCTCTGCCCAAGCAGAACCAAAAAGACAAGTGTTCACAGAAATAAAACAGTATTATGGCTGTTTCTGTGTTTGCCATTTATCACGTCTCCTTGCATAACCAGCTATGTTTGCTCAAGAACTTGTCACCCTCAGCTCTTTGTGACCAGGATTTTTGCCACAAGTTAGTTCCCTTCCTTGTCCATTTTCATCAAAATGATTGACTGAAAGTGTCCCAACAGGGTTTTTTTGCTAACTGGCTTATTTTGACAGATGAGGGAACACTACCAGATTGGGAAAACAGGAGAAGGTATTAAACTACCCCTCAAGCATCCCTACCAAAAGCCACTTAAATCAGAAAAGTTGGATCTAAAACAGTGAAGAAGTCTCTGCAGGGTCCAACTCTGGAAAAACAGGCATTGAAATACCACAGATTTGAGGCAGTGTATCCTAACAGTATTGCTCTGCTAACGTGTCCCAAACATGGGGTACTTTACAAATACAGCATTTCTTAATTTTTTCTTCTTGCATTCCCAAAAAATCACTCCCATCCACTCAGAAATGGGCCACATAGCTTTTAAAAGGAAAAGCTTTAACATGCACAGTATAACATACAATTGCCAAATTAACTGCTGCTTATTATCTCTTTATCTTTTAAGATCGTTGTTAAATTTTTCACAATCTTTCTCCGTTCCTCTGCGTAGTTACATTTGCTGTTGAGCCATCATCATTCAGTCAGTTTTGACCAATTATTGGAACACTATACACTAATAATATTCAGGACTTTCATCGTTACGACAACAGGAGCTAGAAATAGCTGTAATTTATTGACTCCTAGTAGTATTTATCTTATGAACAGCTGCTGTCAGTTGCAGGTATTACTCACTTTGCATTCAGGAAGTTTCATTTATCATAATATCAACTACAAACCTAATTACCAGTAACATGGGAGCGATCAAATCCTACAATTTAGATTTAAGAACACTTACATTTACTTGTGTCACCCTGCTCTTCATCTTGACTTCCTGCTTTTTACAGAGTTCTCAACGTGCAGCAATGAGGCAATCCAAGCTGGACTTCAGCATATGAAAACCATTTCACCTGTAATACACAGAAGACGATCAAAAACTTTCCACGGCACACGGTGCCGGTGCCTTTATTTTGTTCTTTAAGGCTAAGCTTACAGAAGTCCTTAAACCAAAGCGCACGGCTCCCGCGGGTCTATTCCGATCTCCCGCGGTCACACAGCGGCGGCACAGCAGCAGCCGGGAGCTCACCGGCACAGCCGGCCCCGAGACAAGTGGCCAGGCCGCGGCTGCGGCTGCCGGGGCCCTGCCCA